>OY992884.1:15413374-15654085 GCA_963921405.1 Cepaea hortensis
AGTAATTTCACCACTAACTTCCAATAAAGAGCCCTCTCCATTCCCTGACATTATTGCATAAAATTATGAATAACTAAGCTTGAAGAATGCAGCAATCGCAGTGTAACACTAGATACGCCGCGGGCAATTTGAAGTCCAGTGTAGTGGTTGGTTGGTTCTGAGACACATCATGCACTTGATTGGCCCCTATTTCTTAGTGTTCATCAATCACTTGAAATGAATATAATATATAACACGCATTTTTTTGCGATAATAAACAATCAATCAATCATGTGCCATGCCGGAAAGCGTGGGCGGTCATGACTCGCCATTTCACTCGATCACCAGAGTCGTGGATAAGCTCAGTGTTCCTGTCTCGTCCATGCCATGTGGCCAAGCCATCCAGGTATTTTCCTCTCGGTCTTCCTCTTGGTCTGTTCCTTTCGGTCTTGCCAGTTGTCACTAAGTTCTCCAATCCATTTCTTCTCATAACATGTCCAAAAATTTGTGATTGTCTACTTCTAATTTCTCTCGTCAAGTTACGGTTTTCATTTGTCTCCTGTAGTACTTGGTCATTGGTTTTTCTATCTGTCCATTGTATTCTTTGCATTTTCCTCAGAAACCACATTTCTGCAGCCAACAGATGTTTTTCATAATAATAGGCACTTGCATTAATATTTAAAAAAATATAAACACATCCACAGACAGACAGACAGACAGACAGACAGACAGACAGACAGACAGACGGACGGACGGACGGATGGACGGACGGACGGATAGACAGATAGACAGACAGACAGACAGATACCACAAAGTGGATACATTTTCTATAGTGTTTGAATACACTCTATACACAACTCCTGGTTGAAAATACAATAACAGATGAATTCAAATAGTAAAAAATAGCTTGACTGACTATTTATAAACGACTCCGAGCTGTAGATACAATAACAAACGAACGAACGAAAGTCTTTATTTTCAAAGGGCTAAGAATTGGGCACGCAAGCCCGTAACAGATAACAGATAACTCAAGACCATAACTCAAAACCATAACAGATAAATCAAGATATTGTTTGAATTGGGATCTATATGTGGCATCCGCAACGAGGGACGGATGACAAGATGGATCCAAAGAGTTTAACACCGATATGTTGCTTGAAGAATCGACATCCACACCTGACCACATGTGCCTAGGGAGACTGAGCATTTATTTGTTACTCCGAAATGCTATGAACGTGGATTCTTAAATACCAAGGCCAAGGTTAAGTAACAGCACAAGTAGATACCTTTCGAGACAACACTGTTTTGAATTATGAATTTGAAAATCCCAGGGAGAAGGAGTCAGGGGTAAACTGCTTCCCGACACGGTCCCTGATGTTTTCTTGGAAACCAATAGAATAATATACTCCTGATCTCAAGATTTCAAAAGAAAACATGTCAAAAATAACTTTTTCAAGCGTGAGGATGCGGACCGTAAACAGGCATTAGGGACTATGCTTCTTAGATCGTTCTGCCCCAAGTATTCCCTTATGTGTGACACGTTATTGCCAGCGTGATGAAAAGACCCATGCTGTGTCATAGTATCGTTCATGTTTGGCCGAAATATACTACAGAAATCTGGCTGTGCATTTTAATATGCAGCACAGTAAATATTGCAGCAGCATCAACTTCAACAATAGCAGTAGCATTAGTAGACGTAGTAGTAGTAGTAGTAGTAGTAGTAGTAGTAGTAGTAGTAGTAGTAGTAGTAGTAGTAGTAGTAGTAGCAGCAGCAGCAGCAGTAGTAGTAGTAGTAGTAGTAGTAGTAGTAGTAGTAGTAGTAGTAGTAGTAGTAGTAGTAGTAGTAGTAGTAGTAGTAGTAGCAATAGTAGTAGTAGTAGTAGTAGTAGTAGTAGTAGTAGTAGTAGTAGTAGTAGTAGTAGTAGTAGTAGTAGTAGTAGTAGTAGTAGTAGTAGTAGTAGTAGTAGTAGTAGTAGTAGTAGTAGTAGTAGTAGTTGCAGTGGGAGCAGTAGTAGTAGCAGAAGCAGTAGTAGTAGTAGTAATAGTAGTAGCAGCAGCAGTAGTAGTAGTAGTAGTAGTAGTAGTAGTAGTAGTAGTAGTAGTAGTAGTAGTAGTAGTAGTAGTAGTAGTAGTAGTAGTAGTAGTAGTAGTAGTAGTAATAGTAGTCTGTACACAAGATAACCTACTGTCAGTGTCTGCATACCATCTAACCCACTGTCAGTGTCTGTATACCAGCTAACTAACCCACTGTCAGTGTCTGTATACCTGCTAACTAACCCACTGTCAGTGTCTGTATACCAGCTAACTAACCCACTATCAGTGTCTGTATACCAGCTAACTAACCCACTGTCAGTGTCTGTATACCAGCTAACTAACCCACTGTCAATGTCTGTATACCAGCTAACTAACCCACTATCAGTGTCTGTATACCAGCTAACTAGCCCACTGTCAGTGTCTGTATACCAGCTAACTATACCACTGTCAGAGTCTGTATACCAGCTAACTAACCCACTATCAGTGTCTGTATATCAGCTAACTAACCCACTGTCAGTGTCTGTATACCAGCTAACTAACCAACTGTCAATGTCTGTATACCAGCTAACTAACCCACTATCAGTGTCTGTATACCAGCTAACTAACCCACTGTCAGTGTCTGTATACCAGCTAACTAACCCACTGTCAGTGTCTGTATACCAGCTAACTAACCCACTGTCAATGTCTGTATACCAGATAACTAACCCACTGTCAGTGTCTGTATACGAGCTAACTAACCCACTATCAGTGTCTGTATACCAGCTAACTAACCCACTGTCAGTGTCTGTATACCAGCTAACTATACCACTGTCAGAGTCTGTATACCAGCTAACTAACCCACTATCAGTGTCTGTATACCAGCTAACTAACCCAGTGTCAGTGTCTGTATACCAGCTAACTAACCCACTGTCAATGTCTGTATACCAGCTAACTAACCCACTATCAGTGTCTGTATACCAGCTAACTAACCCACTGTCAGTGTCTGTATACCAGCTAACTAACCCACTGTCAGTGTCTGTATACCAGCTAACTAACCCACTGTCAATGTCTGTATACCAGATAACTAACCCACTATCAGTGTCTGTATACCAGCTAACTAACCCTCTATCAGTGTCTGTATACCAGCTAACTAACCCACTGTCAGTGTCTGTATACCAGCTAACTAACCCACTATCAGTGTCTGTATACCAGCTAACTATACCACTGTCAGTGTCTGAATACCAGCTAACTAACACACTGTCAGTGTCTGTATACCAGCTAACCCACTGTCAGTGTCTGTATACCAGGTAACTAATGTAACAGTATGTGTAGTTTGGGTTATAATTAGGATCTAGTGGGGAATTAGAGATACAGCACGATTGAGCATTATGAGTGAAAGCGGAGAGAGATGCTCAATCGTGACGTATTGTTGTTGTGAAGGGCGGTCAACATCCGATAGTCCAGCTGAGAAGACACGGCTTGTCATCTTGAGAATAAAGTATAAAGTTTTAGTACAGATCAAGTCTTGTTACTTCATTTGACACTACTACAGAAGTAATAAATGGTGCCGTGACCAGGATCTGAGGTTGATCTAGGCCGGCCAACAACAACTATCCACTGGCGGCATGCTGTAAGACAAATTATGAAGATAATGGCCTACCACGCGAAGTACTAAAGAATCCAGACAAAACTGCCAGGACAAGAAGGGTTTCCTGGAGCCGTGGCTGAACATTTGAATCGTATCATTTATAAGGGGCCTAACCTGGCCGTTGCCTGAACCTTGCCACTTTCAAGATTTTATCGGAAGTCAGAACTCGTTCAAGGTCAGCTCATCACTAGCCGTTGGCTGATTGATACTAATCCATTTTTTGGCCTTGTCATTCCTATGACCCAAACACACCTAATCCATTTTTTGGCCTTGTCATTCCTATGACCCAAACACACCTAATCCATTTTTTGGCCTTGTCATTCCTATGACCCAAACACCCCTAATCCATTTTTGGGCCTCGTTATATTCCTATGACCCATTCCATACGACGATGAAGTACCCACTTGAGATCAAGGAAGGGACCCAACCAGGGGGTCGAAGATTGTCTGGCAGCCCATGAGATGTGACCCAACCAGGGGTTGAAAATTTTCTGGCAGCCCACGAGAAGGACGAAATTACCTGAGGGAAGAGAAGTGATATCTGAACTCCACCACCTGAATTCCGAGACTTTCACTTGATGCGGGCTCTGGTTGGTTGAACTGAATCCGTAAGTTGGTAAAAGAAGATGACGGATTAATTAAGGAAATAGACTCGGAGTAAAAGTTGTGTATTTCGAGGTCTCCCGTGAGCTTCCGAATTTATTAATTAGAGTGGAGTACAGGACATTATTGTGGTTTAAGAAACAAATATCTACAAGGAACCTTCTGATTGCCACAAATTTGAGTTTTTTATTGAGGACAGGGTTCATTCTTCCTATGCTCAGACAGGATATTGTTGATGCTTCCTCTGATTAATGTAATATCTTACAATATTATAACCAACTGAATTGTGCTGTTTGGGATTTGGGAAATTGTAATTGTGTGATTGGTTGCTTGCTTTGTTTCAGTATTTTTCAGCATGGCGGAACCGGATAACTTGGCCCAGGTTTTGACAGGCGTGGGTACAGCAGTAGGCCGACTTAATATGGTGATTAAACAACAAGGCATGGCAACAGAAATTATAAAGTTTAGTGGACAGGCCAGAGACTATAAGAAATGGGTCACCTCTATAGAAAAATATGCCTATTTGATCTCAGCAACAGATGAAGAAAAAATGAGACTGGCTTATCAGACGGCAACGGAACCGGTCTCGGATCATATAAGAAGAAAGCTAGAAGCTAGAGTAGATGAGACATGGGAACAATTCAAGGAAGACCTAGCAAGGAAATATGCAGAAATAACGGATCCACAACATGCATTTTCGGTGTTGAGGCAGGCTAAACAAAATAACGGAGAGACGGTACAATTGTTTAGCGATAGATTAATTAATTTGGCTGAAGAGGCATTCTTAGGACAGAATGTACGAGGAGAGGAGGTGGAAAGGATGTTGGTAGGGATCTTTGTGGATGGCATAAAGTCTGATGGTTTGAAACTTAAATTAATGAGGGAAAACCCTGAGAGGTTATCACAAGCGGTGGATATCGCGGTACAAGAAGAAAATTTGAGACGTAGGTTTAGATTAAGAACAGGACGAGAAGTGGGAAGTAATCGAGATGACAGAGTTGAGGAACCTATGGAAATAGGACAAACAAGATTCGGATGGAATAGGAGAGGAGGTATACAGACGTTACAAGGTAGAAATAGGTATGATAATGAGGAAAGAAGAAATATGAGATACCCTACAAGAGAAACAGTAGGTAACACAAATAGTACAAATATTGTCTGTTGGAATTGTGGTCAACGGGGACATGTTTTTCGGTTTTGTAATAACAGGCATGTCCAGTCGAATACACAGGGTAAACATGACAATAATAGGGTGAGTAGGAATGTTGTAGATGGATACAGGAATTTTACAGGTACAAGAACACAGGAAAATCGGCGCCCTACCTATTAGACAGGACCTATGATAGGAGGGTAAATAATAAGGTCCCAAGGGTTAGAGAATATGTTAATAACAGGTATAATAGGTCGAACAGAGAATATTTTCAACTAGATGAAGTCAAGAAATTTATAGAAGATAAAACAGATTATAGTTCTTGTATATTAGAAATAGGAAAGTATAGAGTTCGTACGTTAATTGATTCGGGAGCTCAGGTTAGTGTAGTAAAAGAAAGTTTTCTATACAAAATAGTAAGAAATTGTAGAGTATTTAAGAGTCATAATAATTTACACTCTGTTACGGGACAGAATTTACAAGTAGTTGGACAAACAATAATAAATTTTAAGTTAGGAGGGATCAACATAAGACACCTTTTTCATGTAGTGAAGGGTTTAAATAGAAACATGTTAATAGGAAGAGATTTTTTAATAAAAAATGGAGTAAGACTTTTCTATGATTTACACAAATTAAAATTCAGGGACGTCTATATAGATATGCAAGAAGACATGCATATATCAGCACTAGTTAGAGTTAAAATGACAACGACGTTAAAACCACAGTCGGTTAATTTGATACAAGTGAAGCTGAAGAAAAACCCATATTATGTAGAAGGAAACACAGTCAGAATCACTGAATTACAAGAGGAAATAATTGATGAGCCTGGTTTGGAAGTTCCGGATGGAATAATAGCGTTAGATAAACACTTAACCTTTCCAGTTATGGTGATTAACAACACAGGTAGAGAAATTAAATTATACAGAGGGTGTGTAGTAGCAAAAATAGAACAGAACGTTAGTGAAATATTGGCAACGGATAGAGTAGAAATGCCGGGAACTAATTATTCACAGTCTTCTAGTGAAAGAAGTAATAACAGACGCGGACGCGGAAGTAGAGGAAACACACGAATGAATGAATTGATCCATCCATTCAAAAGAAATACAGCACAAATACATTCACTAGATAAACAGACAAGAGAACAGGAATTGTTGGCACAGTTAAAGACTTCACCAGAAAATAAAGAAGTATTGGAACAGTTTATAAAGGAGAATCAGGATGTGTTTGCAATTAGTGATTTAGAGTTGGGTAAGACAAAAACGGTAACAATGGAGATAGATACGGGAGACCATCCGCCGATTAGCTTAAAACCATATAGAACTCCCTTAAGAAATAGAGAAATTGTAGAAAAGGCAATAGAAGAAATGTTGAAAGCAGGGATAATCAAAAGATCAAAATCAGAGTGGTCATCTCCGGTGGTAATTGTGGCCAAACCTGATGGTTCGAGTCGATTCTGTTGCGACTATCGGGCGTTGAACAAAATTACTAAAAATGTTGCATATCCACTACCAGTGATAGATGATATTTTGGGGTTGCTAAATGGCGCTACATTTTTTACGACGTTAGACGCAAGAGCAGGATTTTGGTGCATTCCGATGTCGGCAGACGCGCAGAGAAAAAGTGCTTTCTGTACTCATATGGGTTCTTATGAATTTTTACGTATGCCTTTTGGAGTCAAAACTGCGCCATCTCACTACATGCTCTTAATAAATGAAGTTTTAGAAGGTATGCAAAGGTTCGCTCTTGCTTATATTGATGATATTCTGATCTTTACTTCTGGAAATGTGGAGGATCATTTGAAACATATAAAGTTAGTGTTTGACAGGTTAAGAAAACATGATGTGAAGTTAAAGCTCAGTAAATGCCAATTTTTAAAGACAGAAACAAAATATTTGGGGTATATTATAAATAGAGAAGGTATAAAACCAGACCAGGACAAAATAAAGGTTATTAAAGAGTTACCTGCTCCAACTAACGTTAAGGAGGTACGCGCCTTTATAGGAACATGCGCGTATTATAGGCGGTTTGTCCCAGCGTTTTCAAAAATAGCTGAACCTATTACAAACTTAACAGGCAAGTACGCTAGGTTTAAGTGGGATGATGAGTGTCAAAAAGCGTTCGAGTATTTAAAAAACAGTTTAACACTGGTACCACTGTTGACGCATCCAGACTTAAACAAACAGTTGATACTGTACACAGATGCTTCAGACAATGCAGTAGGAGCGTGTTTGGTGCAACCATATGAAGGGAAAGAGTCTGGAATACCAGGGGTTAAAAATGAAAGGCCTATATACTTCTTGTCGCATAAACTTAGCAGATCACAAAGAAAGTGGACGACTATTGAGAAGGAGGCTTACGCAATACATTACGCTCTTCAAAAACTAAATTACTACTTACATAACGCAAATTTTGTTATTAGAACTGACCATATGCCTTTAAAGTCTTTTTTAGAAGCCCCAGTGCAGAACAGGAAAATACAAACCTGGGCATTGAACTTACAGGGATATAATACGAAAATTGAGTACATTCCAGGTAAGATTAACACATGCGCTGATTTACTGTCTAGGATTCCCTATCCACAGTCGTCAGGTGACACAGAAGATGAAGGAGAACCAGAGATTGACGATCGAAATTGGCAAGTAAATATTTTAGATTCTGCTATAATAAATAGAGAAGAATTTGATAGTCTACCATCGGAACAAGAGTCTGAACATAGGGAAGATGATCTACACTTAGAAAAATTTAACATGAAAGAGGAGCAGGACCTAGACCCAAAAGTGATACAAATAAAAGAAAAATTAAGAGAAACAGAAGATAACAAATATAAAAGGAATTATTTGGTTTTACAAGAGGATGGACATTTATACTACATGTCTGAAAGGAACGAACAACTGAGGAAATACATTCCAAAACATTTAGAAAATGAACTTTTAAAGGCATATCATGATGAAAATGGACATTTAGGTAGAGACAAATTGGTGAAGGCGCTTACAAGTAAATATTACTGGCCAAATTTATTTAAATCTGCATATAAATATGTGGATACCTGTGAGAAGTGCAGATTGAGGAACATGAAAACAATAAAGTGTCCCTTGCAGGATACTGACATTCCTCAGTTCCCAATGCAAAAGATTAGTTTAGATATATCGGGTCCACACCCCAGAACATTGTCAGGAAACGTGTATTTGATTCATATAGTAGATGTTTACAGTCTTTGGCCGGAGGTT
Source organism: Cepaea hortensis (assembly GCA_963921405.1). Taxonomy (NCBI): domain Eukaryota; kingdom Metazoa; phylum Mollusca; class Gastropoda; order Stylommatophora; family Helicidae; genus Cepaea; species Cepaea hortensis. Next base: position 15,421,994 of record OY992884.1, read on the forward strand.
TATGCAATTCCGGATAAGAGTGCAGATACAGTAGTCAATATTTTTTTACAAGAGTTTGTCCCAAGATTTAGTTGTCCACAAAGTATACTTACAGACAATGGTAAAGAATTTATAAATAAGAAATTTGAAAAGTTGTTAAATGATTTAAATATAAAACATATAAAGACATCATATTATAGACCTACTTCCAATGCTAGAAACGAGCGTCAACATCAGACGTTATATAGCATTATATCAAAGATTGTAGATGAACATGAAAGGGATTGGGATTTGTTTTTAGGACCTGCCCTTAACGCCATTCGTACTAATCAAAATGAAAGCACGGGTTTTTCACCATATTATTTAATATACGGGAGAGAACCGATACTACCTATAGACAATCTATTAAAACCTAGACGGAAATATATGGGGGAAGACTTTCAAGAGGTTATAATACAGGAAATGCATAAAGCACACGTAAGACTAAGGAATAATATAATTAAAGCTAGGGAAAGGCAGAAAAAGTACAAGAATATAAATACAAACTTGCAGGAATTTAAGGTTGGTGATAGGGTCTATTACAAGAAGCATAGGAGAAACTCTAAGTTTGATAATCGTTGGATTCCAGGGTATTATATTTTGGAAAAACTAGGTAAAGTATCGTATAAAATTAAGAACCAGGTCACGGGACATGTAGCAAGGGCACACGTGGAACACTTAAGGAGAGATGAAGAAGAGATAGAATATAATAATAATAATAATTATTATTCAGACACAAGGTTTTTAGATGAACAACTCGTTAGAGGTGCTACAGTAACCCCAGGCGTTAGAAGAGATCCAGCACAAAATCGCTTATTAGCAACTCCAGGCTTTGATGATACTCAAGAACAGACGATACCGAAAACAATAGAAGAAGAAAAGTTGAATGAGACTCATTATGATAGTATGGAAGAGGAAATAAGTGCTCCGTTTAGGAATACTAGACAGGCAACGAAAAGGAGAATGGATAGACAAAGAGATAGAGAAGTGAAAAGACAGAGGAGAATTAGGGATTATTCAACGAGCGGGGAGGATATGCCGTTACTAGAAAGATCCTTGAGGAATAGTGATCGACAAATTAGATGGGATATTGAACAAAAGAGATTAGCGGCAGCTAAAGAGAGACATACAGACGAAGAAGAAGAAATGGATGAAAAGTCAGAGTCAAGTAGTAGTAGTATGGAGGAAACAAATGGATTGTACGAAGAAGAAGACATTGATGTAGAATTAGCATTGGTTCAAAGAAATTTGGAGTTATTGAAGAAGTGGAACCGTAGGAAGTAGATAAGTAGAGAATATTGCAGATAGCAATTTATAAGTGTTAGAATTCGAAAATGAAGAAGATGACTCTTGGTATTTTTATAATCAATATGGAGGTAGTTTTGAATGAAGTATATGTATATATTTGGTTATTTCTCTATGGGGTGGAATTGATGGTTGATTTTTTAGTAGCTTGGACAAATTGAAGGGAAATAATTGGCAGGTAGGGCCACAAGTAAATAGATGAGTGGATGGTGAATACTACATTAGTATAGATAAGAGGACTTGTACTGTAGTTTACAGTGATTAATTAAGAGGATTTTCCGGGTAGTATGATGTGTTTGGAGTTAGGCTAGAAAAAGGAGGAATTAATGTTTGTACTGTTTGTTATCATTGATATCGGCAGATATGCTTATAAGATTTGGATATTGGTCTGTAAGTAACAGACACACATATGTAGCATTGAATTGATGGGTTTACTTGGAATGGTAAACTTGAAATTGACGAGAGGAATGAAGAAAAAAAAAGAAAAGCTAGTAGTGTTGAATCAATATTTTTTTTGATAATAACAATTATTATTGACGGAAACTGAAGATAAATTTTGAAACTTTATTCATAAAGTATGTATGGAAAGAGAAGTGTGATTACTTCTTACTTTTTCCTTTCTTTTTCTTATTTTCCTAAGTGCGCACTAACTCAATCTAACATATCTTTTCTGTGAGAATGTGAAATAGGGGATAAGGGAAATATCTTCAGTTTTGTCAATCATAATTTTAATGAACAATTTAAATTTAAAAGCGGTTCGCTTACAGAGAGTTGTAGGAAGTTTTATAGAGAATTTGGTGGGGAGTTTTTGGTATTATTGATATACTGGGAAGTATGTCTCTGGTTAGCAATTGGCTATGATGAGGTAGGAAAATGAGAATGGAGTTAGGAAATATATAAATGGAATGGCCTGAATAAATGTGGTACATTATTAGTATGGTTGTTGGGGCCACTATACGTAATAATTTTAAGAAAGTTTACTTGGAAAATCTTTGTTTATTCACTTGGAGTTTTATTTTCGTGTAACTGGGCAATGATGGTTGTTAATTGATTATTTTATTGAGACTATGTTTCAATGCTATATGTATATGAATTATGTTTTATTTCATGCTTGGTTTGGTTTTATAAAAAGTTAGTTTAAGTAAGTTAGGATCGTTGAGTTTATAGTGCTGTGAGTAAAACACTATTGGACCGTAAAAGTGTCTAATAATGATATAATATTTGCTTTTGGGTTGATAAAATGCATGCCATATTAATTTTGAAAATGTGTTTTAATTGGATAATTGTGACGCCTTGTTTTGATTTAGTTTTGCGTAAACAGTTGGATTGATAGATTAAGTGATGTGGTTAATGAATTGGTTTTAAGTTTGGTTAGAATATTAGTTAACTTTTCAAATACAGGGGGCTTTAAAAAAAAAAAAAAGCCCTTTCGTTCAGAAAGGAATTATAAAATTATTGAGGGAGAGTATGGAGACATAGGCTGTTGGGAAGGTTAGGTTGCTTGAAAAGCTTCGAATATATAAGTAGAGTATAACTAGATAGAAGTTTAAGGGAAAAACTGTGAATAGCAGCATATAGAAGAAATACATAGGGGGATAAAGGGCAGATCATGGGACATGAAGGGGGCAAGAAATAGGTGCTGTGAAAAACCAGCTTTAATTATATTAAAGGTGTTCATAAAAATTGAACAGGATCTCATGCTAAAAGGTGAGATAACGCAATTTGGACAAGATTGTGGTTGGAAATTTTAAATGTTGAAGATATAAGGCTTGAAACTTACGTAAAAAGTTCTATTTCATATAGGGTTGTATATATAAAGCTTGTAAAACATTATATCAACTTGGTTTATAGAAAACAAAGATCTATTTTTGTATGACGTATTTATAAGAAAAAATTTGATTGTACAAATTTTTTTATTGGCAAAGGAGGTAAATGTGGTTGTGTGGAATATGCGTTTCTTTGTGCTTATCTTGACTATTTATTCCTTTTACTGGGTGCACCCCTTCTTTACTTCTTCTAAATACGTTGTTCTCGTTGTTCGGGTTGTCTTGTATTGAGAAATGCGAGTGATTTCCTAATGCCAGTTGTACAAATACGATTTTACGAGCCATTTTGTTTATAATATGCATATTTTATATAGGAACTTGAGGAGCCAAGGAATATATAGTGGATTGCTATATAGTTTGGGGAAATGAAAGAAGAGTAGAAATGGTAAGTTAAAAAAAGGGTTACAGTACATGGTACGAGGTATAGAGGTAAAATGGAAGAAGAAGTGGGTTGATTATATAGCTGGGGAAAGAGTTAAAGAAATAGAATGTTTAATTAAATTGGAGTTGGTTTGGGGAGGATTAGAAGAACTATGGAAGATTAGAGGAAAAAGAGGGAATAGAGTAAGGGGATTAGGAGTAAAGATTTTTCCTTTATAAGGAAAATTCTTTAATAAACATGGGGAGGTGTAACAGTATGTGTAGTTTGGGTTATAATTAGGATCTAGTGGGGAATTAGAGATACAGCACGATTGAGCATTATGAGTGAAAGCGGAGAGAGATGCTCAATCGTGACGTATTGTTGTTGTGAAGGGCGGTCAACATCCGATAGTCCAGCTGAGAAGACACGGCTTGTCATCTTGAGAATAAAGTATAAAGTTTTAGTACAGATCAAGTCTTGTTACTTCATTTGACACTACTACACTAACCCACTGTCAGTGTCTGTATACCAGCTAACCAATTACCAGTGTCACAGTGCCACAGCCCCAGAAAACAATAGTATGTCAACTGTGGCCACTTCTAAAAGCATCATCATCAATCAAGCAAGACATCAATGACATTTACACATAAATAGTCATCAAAATAACAAACGCACTTATTAAATCGACATAACACAAAGGAATACAATATAAAGAGACAGCAAAATATAATTGTCTAATAGCTAACTAAAGTTGTCCATCCAGAAGATAGTTGAACCTTGTAACACCTCGTTCTTTAATCATATATCACTAAAATGCCCATTGTGCATAGTCCCTTTCTGGCGGTGCTGCAATACCTTTTCGTACAAAGTCACAGGTGGACACATCTATATGAGAACCCTCTTGCTCCACCTCTGTCTCATCACCCTGACCACTTGTCACATTTGGAGCCATCTCCCTGCCTCTGTCACTTTGTAGCTGGCTAACTACACCGGCAGGAAGAGACTTTGTCTCCCCTTCCTCCGCCTCTTTCTGTCAGGGTCTTGGTTAGATGACCAAAGGCTTGTGTTCACTAAGAGGCGTGAAACACTCACACACACAATGAGTGTACAAACACACGGCGATATAACTCAAACACTTTAATCGCACTTCTCAAAACGCAGTCACATCAGGCATCGCTCAAAGTTAGCGATAATGCCATTGTCAGAAACACACAATGCAAGATATCAATTCATACATACAAATGAATATATCACTCACGCAATCGTCACTCTACTCAAACAAAGCATACAAGCTTTCTTCCATCAGTCTCGACTCCTACACAGCAACACTCTTTCATGTCCGTCCGGTCTCACTGTCCAAGGCTGTCTGAGCTACCAGCCGTGATTCCCTCGTTGGCCATGCTTTCCGCTCTCGTGGTCTGCGTGCACCACGCTGACCTCTGGCTATCGCCTGCGTAGTAGCTGTTAGTCTAGTTCACGGTCGTACCTGGTTGTTGCCAGGCGGGGGAGATGACGCCTCGGAGATTCTGACACTTTCTATTAAATAAATCTCCCGGTGGCCACATGTAACATTTCTACTAGAATTAACGCTGCACCCACCTGACCAGCTGAGACTGTTCATTTAGAAGGCTAAACTCGGGGCGGACTCTGTTTTCGCTTAATGTCCAGCTGGTTTTGTTGGCTTACACTTCCAGACACTTTCCCACAATTCACTCCAGTGAGGTTCTGATAAACACTAACCTGTCTCGTAACTTCTCCAACAACACATCGTCATACTGAACTGTATTATCATTATCGCTGCCACTAGGCCACATTTTGAAACTTTCACCATCTGGTTTCATATATTGGCTTTCACAGGCTGCTGTACCGACTTCTGGGGCTATTGACACCCAGTCCATCGCATGGCTAAGTCTCTAACGTTGACAAATGTCGCTGAAGGATCTTGCAGGATCCTTTCCTCTGCCACCCTCCTGCTTAGAACATCATTTCTGCATCACACCAGTCTGTTAGGATCACTGGATCCCAGGGAACCATGTCAATCTTCTTTTGTGCTTCCAGCACTGAAAGAAAGGCTTCATAGACCCGGTGAGAGAAATCCACGATTGATTCCCCGGCGTGTTGCTTTACTTGAAAGACAGCCGTAGCCAGCTCCACCATGCTGCTCTGCTTTCCATAGACTGTTTGGATGGTCTGCATCATCTGTTCAGGGTCATTACAAGCTAACCTAAACTCCAGATCCATCCGAACACTGGGAGTGACACTTTCCTAGATTATGTCAACATTATCTTCAGCACATATTGCACCAGCCCTCCATGCAGCTCACACTTGTTGAATGTAATCCCCAACTGTTGGCCCACTTTGCTGGCCAAAAGAAGGTACTTCTCTCCTTGTAGGTACCAATATGTACCTGACTACACCGGTGGGCTCCGAGAAGTCAGGAACACCAACCGGGAGGGAAACTGGTTCCCAACGTTAAAGGTAGAGCCATCACTACTCTGGATGAGTGTAATAGAGTTGTACTTGGAGGCATTCCATCTGAGCCCACTCAGTATATGCGAATCCTCTTCTGGTACATCACTCAATGGGGAATGTCAAAAGCAAACCTTGGCTATTATAGTGTCGCAACATAAAGACTTCGTATGTAACAATGGACACAAATGACAAACACAGACCTATCACACAGAACAATCACTAGATACTAAGACAACCCTAACAGAACACTTCAAAGGCTGTCAGAATTTTGTCAGGGTTGCCACTTGAAGCCGAGGGAAAAGTGAAGAAAGGGCAACGTTTCCTTTACTTCAGTGCTAAGAGGAGAAGAGCGCCACTCTGACTGCGTTAGGGCTAAAGAAGAATAAGAGTAAAGAGAGAAAACCTCACACCTCTGTAGCATAACGCAGCCAACATTATTCATTTTATCAACACATGCCGCAAAAAGAGGAAACAACATTAAAAGAAATTGACTTCACAAACGCAATTGGAGATTGGGACTTAAAACTTAACATCAAAACTGGAACTGAACAAGTGACAAATGACGTGGATTCTTAGAAAGATTTCATCAGACCAAGCTCAGAAAACCATTGGATAGGAAAACCACGTGACCCGCCTTCGCGCCAGTGCATAATTAACATATATTACTATTTCATCAGAAATGTTAATAAGCCCGCACTTTTGTCTGAACTCGTTCCATGGACGGATGTGAGAAGATTGTGTGACCAAAAATTCAATGGGCAAGGCAAAAGTCTGGATCCGAGGTACGTTTGTTAGCCCTTGATTAGACTAAGAACCCGATGTATCAAGTATCAAGTAATGTAAACCCATGTTTGTGATGTCAATTGAAATGTATGATTATTAATTAAAACCTCTGAAATGTAAAAATGCTCGACTGTAGATTCTAACGACGCAAAGCCATTCCCGGGCAGAATATTCTCTTCGATGAAACTACAATCTCTGATATTCTTAGAGATAATTATTAACTTTAAGAAGTGCATTCCACTACTACATTCTATTCTAAACAACTGTGAGAAGTGATGATTCTAAAGCAATCTTGTGCATTTCACCAGAAACACTGATAAAAGATGCTATCACTATCTACAGCTGAAATGACAGTTCGTGTACTAGAATAAGTGCCTTGTTCTAAAACAGACTTATCTATGCCTATTTACAATTTAGAAAGCTGAAAGAGAAATCAATCTTTCCTTTCTCCTTCATCTATTGAATTAATAGGGTTTGGTGGAATAAATATTTATATTTATGTCAAATTTAATTAGATAAGGGCACACATGAACTGCAACACATGAGAAAGTTGTGCTTCGCGGAACACCATCACGCGCAGTGAACTTAACTCAACTCATTACTCAACATAACTTAAAACACAACACCACTCCACACCACTCCTCACCACACAACCCAACACTCAACATCACAACAACAACAGGTAATGGAAGAGAGTTATTAGACACAAGAAGAAGAAGTAGTTAATTGGGAAAACACAGAGAATTATTTATACACATTGTAAACACCATTTAGTGGAAGAAATGTTCTAAATGTATGTCATTTATTTACATGCATCTTGACATATTCTCACTCTTGTCAATGTCTTACTGTGCACGTTCACTGACCCCGGTCAAATGAGAACTTACATACAGCAGGAACAAGTTGATACAAGGCGTACACCGTGTGATAAACTCTGACCACCCCAACTTAACCCAACACTAGCTCAGAGAGAAAAGGAGGGGAGGGGAACTAGTTCCTACTTCAGGAATTTAGATTTCTTCCGACCTACTTCTTATTATTGTATTGGTAGGAATGTATATATTTATGCGAATATTCATCAGTGATCTTGGTGGCTACATACCAACAACCACCCAACACATCAGCAAATTAACCACCTAAATCAGACCTGAGGGAGGGAAGCCGAGAGAAAGAGATGAACCACAAGTGAGAGGGAGGATGACTTCGCTATGAGCCGAGCATGGGGAGGCCTTCAGAGGAGCTATACGGGCAGACCTGAAGTGGATCCATCAGTCAAGGGACCCTGGCTTACCTAATCCTCCAGTCACCAGGTTACTTTTCTCATAGGTAGAAACCACACCCAATTACAGGAACACTGATATGTTTATGGTTGAGACAACACTATCATACTTAATATGTACAACATCAAAATGTTTACTATGTTTTCACACTTGTTGACATCTCATATATTGATGCTTGTTATTGATTGTCTGGGACAATGGTCCTATGTGCAACTGTTCTATTACTTTGTGTAAATCACAATAGAGATGTATGTACTGACCAGAAGGCTCAGGCCAGTCAATAAATGATTAACATGAATTGACCTTCTGTTAATTTGTCAAGTTCAAACCTATCTGTGTCAACAACTTCTTTGTACATCATGTTGTCAGAATCTGATGTGATTGTTTATGTGTTTGATTGTTTAAAGATAAATTAACTCATAATGACTTACTGAATGGGGAAATAAAAAGACTCTAAATCTATCAACTGCTCAACATCCATGTTTTCTTCATCTAAATCAGGCTGAGAAACTTCTCCAGACTTTCCTCAGATTTGATAAACAATAAGGGGGCTCCAGAGCTATCAGAATCATTGGAGAAGGGGCAGATTCCCAGTTAGTAAATTACCATTCTTACCAGGGCCATAATCTATATCTCCTAGACAATACTTAATAGAACGAGGCCTGCAGATAACTCAAGGTTCATATTCTGGGGTTATTGAAGATAGAAGAGGATGGGGCTCTACATCTTTTGTTAGAGATGGGGCATGCACTACAGTGATCTCCCACTCCCTTCAAAAATATATGACATATTGGGGGCTAAGTCCTGGATGGTTCCCATATATTAACCTTTAAACAATTATATAAAAATACATGAACACAATTATCTTTGGATTTTGAACATTGTCATTTTCTAGAATGTTTAACAGATACCATGTGGGGTATTGATTGACAGCCACATGATATGAATGACATTTATAGATAAATAAGAGTAGGTGACTGATTTTACTCCTGGAGAAGGGGGCCATGTTCAAATAGGCTTATACTTCAGAGAGAGTTGCTCCAGGTGAAATATATAGTGTGTATCTACTCTACCAACACTACTTCTCTTTCAGAGAAGGTGTTCCTTTACTGTGGAGTCTGAACTTAACAGCATTTCATCAACCACCGGAAAATCTTATCCGTTGGGAAAACTCTGTCTAATTTCAGATTCTTTTCTTTACTAGGAATTAATTGTGGTTACTTCAGTGCCTGCTGCCTTTGGCTTTTCCAGCATTGACACACAGACATAACATAGGGTGTTTTTAATATTGCACATGCTCTGTTGTATCTTTGCAGATCAGGGACTGACAAACTTACGCGGATCAGACTAACTGCAATTATATTGATAGGCAGAGCAAAGCAATAAATTATAGACATGGCGGAAACTGCAAAGTTTAGAGCCCAAATAACAGAAACAGGTAGAGAATGCGGGTTAGATGGCCTTGAGCTAGCTAACTATGTTTCGGATGCATTTGACAAAAGGGAAAGACTGCAGGCTGAATTGGCTCTCAAAGAAAAACAACTTCAGGCAGAATTGGCTGAGAAAGAAAAACAGCTTCAGGCTGAATTGGCTGAGAGGGAAAAACAGTTTCAAGCAGAATTGGAGGAGAAAGAGAAACGATTTCAAGCAGAATTGGAGGAGAAAGAGAAACGACTACAGGCTGAAATGGAAGATAAGGAGAGAGAGCGTCAACACCAACTGGAGTTGAGGAGAATGGAGATTGAAGTGGAGATCCGGAGGATAGAGAAAGGGAGTGGTCCTACACCCCCAACCTCATCAGGATCGCCAGTGACAGAACCACCTCACGTCTCTCAACTTAATTCAGGAGCTATGTCATTTCCTCTGGACCCCTTTAATGAACAGACTGACCACATCGAAGGATTTTTATCACGCTTCGAGGCAATGGCTGTCAGCTGTGGGCTTGAAGAAAGTAGATGGGCGACGAAGTTGGCGCAGGCCTTAAGATCCACGGCGTATGAAGTGTTCTCAAGACTCACTAGAGAGGAACAACAGAACTACACAACACTCAAGACGGCACTCTTGAGCCGATTCGAAGTGGACGCCGAATCTTATAAACTCAGGTTCAAAGCCGCAAGGAAGGAACCGGGTGAGAGCTACGCACAACTAGTGGAAAGACTGAAGTCATACATACAAAGATGGACTTGCTTGGGAGGATTTGAGGAAAATTATGAAGGACTCCGTGAAATGATTATCATTGATCAGATCAAGGGGAAAATGCAGAACGAAATGAAGGCATTCCTAACCCAAAACGGGGCTGACCGCCTGGAAACTATAATCATCCTGGCAGAGAGATTTGAGAAATCTCAAAAGGAGATGGGAGGAAAGGGACGTTCGAACAACACCCCCTCTCAAAACAAAACTCCACAGCCAAAAGAGGGTGAAAACACTGTAGCCACCGGGAAAAAGGGGAAATCCCAGAAAAACACTCAAAATTCAGTCCAAACAGCGCCGAGGGAGGACAAACCATTCTGTACCCATTGCAAAATTAAAGGTCACACATTTCAGAATTGCAGGAAGAAGCCACCTCCACACACAGCGGCATGTTTGGCCAACCGAAAAGAGAGAAAAGGGAGCACTGGTGAAACGTCCAAACAGACACCTCATCAAGACACCTCATCTCGTATTCCGGTTGTGGAATCCATCTTACTAAATGGATTCAAAACGACCTGTTTATATGATACTGGATTATCATATGACTGTGTTGTTTCATCATCCTTAGTTCACCCTGAACAGGTGACAGAGGAAATAGTGGAATTACAGGGACCACTGAAGAGTTCAACAAATATGTCTCTTCCAGTGGCAAAAGTGAACATAGCCTCGCGGTATCTCACTGGGACGATCAAGGCAGCAATCTTGGACGATCCGATATATCCTGTAATCCTCGGCCGTAGATTTATCGTTCTAGGAGAACCTGTTCAACCTGTGGCGATGGCGACCATGACCACTCGATCACAGGCAACAAAAACTCCAGAAACAACTACGCCAATCCCTCGAACGGAGGAACTGAAGAGGGCACAAGAAGCCGACAGCACCTTGGAACCCTGCTTCAGAAAACTGCCAAGATCACATTTACCTCTACGTAAAGGTGATCTGTTCATGAAGTCAGCACTTCTTTACAGAAAAGCAGGACGAGCTGGACAAGAGTTTAATCAACTTGTTGTACCAACTCAATACAGGACTCAGATCTTAGAGATGGGTCACAGTCTACCATTCAGTGGGTACATGGGTATCAACGCCACTACACAGCGGATTACCACTCACTACTTTTGGCCAGGGATGAATTCAGACATACAACGGTTTGTAAAATCATGCCCACAGTGTCAGAAAGTATCACCAAAACACCGGACACCACCGGCAATGTTGGGTGAATCGCCACTCACTGGAATTCCATTTGAGAAAGTGGCAGTAGACATAATCGGACCTCTCTCAGCAACGAAGAGGCGAAACCGATTCATATTAACGCTTGTGGACACAACAACCATGTGGGCCGAAGCAGTTCATATGCCCAGCTGTGACTCCAAACACGTCGCTGATGCATTATTAGGAATATTCACACGTCTAGGATTCCCACAAAGGATCTTGACGGACAACGGTTCACAGTTTCGTGGTAAGCTCATGGAAGAGACCTTCAGACTTTTTCATGCACGCCATATCTTCAGTTCACCATATCACCCTCAGTCAAATGGACTTGTGGAAAGGTGGAACGGGACATTGATTAGTATCCTGCGCAAAATTGCCCAGGAGAAGACAGAGGATTGGGACTTGTATTTACCCGCAGCTTTATTCGCTTACAGGGAAGTACCCCATCACTCAACAGGTTTTGCTCCAGCCACACTGTGTTTGGACGACCAATCAAAGGACCCCTTGAGGCGTTACTGCGAACATGGACTGATAATACTACAGATGATACAGTCGTGACTGCATCTACATATGTTGCCGAGTTGAAAAATCGTTTACAACACAGTTGGAAACAAGCGAATGTCAATCTACGTCAAGCCAGACGAAGAATTGCTCGTAACTTCAACCGCAAGGCAAAGGATAGAGAGTTAGAAGTAGGAGAGAAGGTGATGTTGCTGCTTCCAACCAGTCAGAATAAGCTGCAAATATGATGGAGAGGACCTTATGTAGTGACGGAGAAGATCTCACGTACCAACTACAGAATTTCAGTCAAAGGCAAGATGAAAGTATTTCACATAAACCTCTTGAAGAAATATCATGAAAGACCCTCAACCACCGAACCTGCACATCTGATGGCCATGAGTGTGGCTACTGAAGTCGAAGAAGGATCAACAATGGGAGTCGAGTGCCAACTGCAAGCCAAAGAGACCTTTAAGGATGTGGAAATCAATCCCAACTTAACAAAGGATCAGCAAAAGCAGATTAGGGAACTTATGGCAAAATATGCAGAAGTACTTACTGATAAGCCAGGAAGAACTGATTTGGAGGAATTTGACATGAAGTTGAATGACACAGTGCCTGTGCGAGGCAAGACTTACCCAGTTCCTTATGCAAAGCAAAAGACTTTAGAGGAAGAAATACAACAGCTGCTCACCGCAGGAATAATCTCACCATCTGAATCACCTTACAGTGCTAGCGTCGTATTATTGAGAAAGCCAAGTGGAGAACATAGATTGTGCATCGATTATCGACAGCTCAATGCTATAACTGAATTCCAAGCAGAACCTCTGCCTGATCAGAATAAACTCTTCACAGCACTCAACCGAGCTAAGTACTTTACTAGGATTGATCTCAGTAAGGGATATTACCAGATTCCTGTAAAACCGGAAGTTAGACCATGGTTAGCTTTCAGCACGCCTGGAGGACACTATGAGTTCAACGTTCTTCCATTCGGATTAAGTAATGCTCCCAGCGTCTTTACACGTATGATGAGAAAATTACTTGACCCACTACAACATCCAGACATCAGTCACTTCATGGATGACATCCTGATCGCAACTGAAACATTTGAAGAGCATGTAGAAACCCTGCATCTTTTGTTCAGGCGCCTCAGAGAAACTGGATTGACGGCTAGACCAAAGAAGTGTCAGATAGGATTCCAAGAATTGGACTTTCTAGGTCATAAGATATCTCATGGACTGATAACTCCACAAGAGGGAAATGTGGACAAACTCCAGAGAGCACCTCGTCCAAAAACAAAGAAGGATGTAAGATCATTTGTATCCTTATGTGGATTCTATCAAAAATACATCAAGGACTTCAATACTCTGTCAGCACCTTTAACGGATCTTACCAAAAAGGGGAAACCAGAGAAAGTCACTTGGTCAGCTGACTGTGAGAGAGCTTTCACAGCATTAAAGCAGGCATTAACTGCTCATCCAGTCTTACATCTACCAGACCTCGACCAACCATTCGTGCTGCGCACCGATGCCAGTAACATAGGAATTGGGGCAACGCTGTTGCAGAGAAAGGGAGATGTACCATCAGAGCTATTCCCTGTAGCCTATGCTAGCAGGAAATTGAATGCAGCAGAGAGAAATTACAGTACTATCGAGAGAGAATGTCTTGCGCTCGTATGGAGTGTACAGAAATTTCAAGCATACCTATATGGCAGACACTTCACAGTGCAATGTGACCATCAACCACTCATGTTTCTCGCAGCATCTAAGACTCTGAATGCCCGACTTATGAGGTGGTCGCTGCTTCTTCAACCTTACTCGTTCCAGGTTGAGTATGTTCCTGGGAAAAAGAATGTGGGAGCGGACTTCCTGAGTCGACACCCAGTGCCTGATGAACCAGGTCAATCAGATGCAGAAGAGAATACAAGGGAGGAAAAATGGGAACAACTTGATAACTGAAAATGTTGGAAACATAGTTCCATACCATAGAACAATCTGGAGTGGGGCCATGTAGCATAACGCAGCCAACATTATTCATTTTATCAACACATGCCGCAAAAAGAGGAAACAACATTAAAAGAAATTGACTTCACAAACGCAATTGGAGATTGGGACTTAAAACTTAACATCAAAACTGGAACTGAACAAGTGACAAATGACGTGGATTCTTAGAAAGATTTCATCAGACCAAGCTCAGAAAACCATTGGATAGGAAAACCACGTGACCCGCCTTCGCGCCAGTGCATAATTAACATATATTACTATTTCATCAGAAATGTTAATAAGCCCGCACTTTTGTCTGAACTCGCTCCATGGACGGATGTGAGAAGATTGTGTGACCAAAAATTCAATGGGCAAGGCAAAAGTCTGGATCCGAGGTACGTTTGTTAGCCCTTGATTAGACTAAGAACCCGATGTATCAAGTATCAAGTAATGTAAACCCATGTTTGTGATGTCAATTGAAATGTATGATTATTAATTAAAACCTCTGAAATGTAAAAATGCTCGACTGTAGATTCTAACGACGCAAAGCCATTCCCGGGCAGAATATTCTCTTCGATGAAACTACAATCTCTGATATTCTTAGAGATAATTATTAACTTTAAGAAGTGCATTCCACTACTACATTCTATTCTAAACAACTGTGAGAAGTGATGATTCTAAAGCAATCTTGTGCATTTCACCAGAAACACTGATAAAAGATGCTATCACTATCTACAGTTCGTGTACTAGAATAAGTGCCTTGTTCTAAAACAGACTTATCTATGCCTATTTACAATTTAGAAAGCTGAAAGAGAAATCAATCTTTCCTTTCTCCTTCATCTATTGAATTAATAGGGTTTGGTGGAATAAATATTTATATTTATGTCAAATTTAATTAGATAAGGGCACACATGAACTGCAACACATGAGAAAGTTGTGCTTCGCGGAACACCATCACGCGCAGTGAACTTAACTCATTACTCAACATAACTTAAAACACAACACCACTCCACACCACTCCTCACCACACAACCCAACACTCAACATCACAACAACAACAGGTAATGGAAGAGAGTTATTAGACACAAGAAGAAGAAGTAGTTAATTGGGAAAACACAGAGAATTATTTATACACATTGTAAACACCATTTAGTGGAAGAAATGTTCTAAATGTATGTCATTTATTTACATGCATCTTGACATATTCTCACTCTTGTCAATGTCTTACTGTGCACGTTCACTGACCCCGGTCAAATGAGAACTTACATACAGCAGGAACAAGTTGATACAAGGCGTACACCGTGTGATAAACTCTGACCACCCCAACTTAACCCAACACTAGCTCAGAGAGAAAAGGAGGGGAGGGGAACTAGTTCCTACTTCAGGAATTTAGATTTCTTCCGACCTACTTATTATTATTGTATTGGTAGGAATTTATATATTTATGCGAATATTCATCAGTGATCTTGGTGGCTACATACCAACAACCACCCAACACATCAACAAATTAACCACCTAAATCAGACCTGAGGGAGGGAAGCCGAGAGAAAGAGATGAACCACAAGTGAGAGGGAGGATGACTTCGCTATGAGCCGAGCATGGGGAGGCCTTCAGAGGAGCTATACGGGCAGACCTGAAGTGGATCCATCAGTCAAGGGACCCTGGCTTACCTAATCCTCCAGTCACCAGGTTACTTTTCTCATAGGTAGAAACCACACCCAATTACAGGAACACTGATATGTTTATGGTTGAGACAACACTATCATACTTAATATGTACAACATCAAAATGTTTACTATGTTTTCACACTTGTTGACATCTCATATATTGATGCTTGTTATTGATTGTCTGGGACAATGGTCCTATGTGCAACTGTTCTATTACTTTGTGTAAATCACAATAGAGATGTATGTACTGACCAGAAGGCTCAGGCCAGTCAATAAATGATTAACATGAATTGACCTTCTGTTAATTTGTCAAGTTCAAACCTATCTGTGTCAACAACTTCTTTGTACATCATGTTGTCAGAATCTGATGTGATTGTTTATGTGTTTGATTGTTTAAAGATAAATTAACTCATAATGACTTACTGAATGGGGAAATAAAAAGACTCTAAATCTATCAACTGCTCAACATCCATGTTTTCTTCATCTAAATCAGGCTGAGAAACTTCTCCAGACTTTCCTCAGATTTGATAAACAATAAGGGGGCTCCAGAGCTATCAGAATCATTGGAGAAGGGGCAGATTCCCAGTTAGTAAATTACCATTCTTACCAGGGCCATAATCTATATCTCCTAGACAATACTTAATAGAACGAGGCCTGCAGATAACTCAAGGTTCATATTCTGGGGTTATTGAAGATAGAAGAGGATGGGGCTCTACATCTTTTGTTAGAGATGGGGCATGCACTACAGTGATCTCCCACTCCCTTCAAAAATATATGACAACCTCCCCCAACTAACAAGAAAAGGGATAGTAATTAGATTCGAGGTTCTTGGACAGGGATTTCAACTATTACTGATAATTCAGGCAGGAACCATCATGTTGATACTCAGGCAGTGAATTAAGACGTTAAATTGTGGTAGAAATAGTGAGTGTATGAACTAAAAGTGACTAAACAAACAAATCAAGTACAATACAAAAAAACTTTTTTTTCATCAACTTCTACAATTTACAGAACAACTGGTATCCATACCAGCACATTGAATAACACATTGAAGTTCAATAACAGATACAACAGACAACTGCAGTCTAATATCAACTAATGGCAGTGGGTAATCTCCAACCAATCACAAGACCTTTGCTCTCCAGTGGCCTAGTCTATATGGTACACCAATTACCACAAACGAATGCTCAAACTTAGGCCGAGTAGGATGTGACACAAAAGAACTTTGACACAGACAAAAACAATACAACTTACAAGGAAGACTTTAAAAAGTCGCTTAAAAGTCGACAGGGTCGACTTCATTGCACCGGGTTTTATCCCATATGGCTCGGTCTCTCTCGGCAGCGCGGAAAGCGTCGCACAAAGCACGAACCCCGTAGCTCTAGCGACAACCCACAGGAGTCTTCGAAAAATTTAACTCGTGAACCGAAGGACGCGGCCCGGAATCGAACCCACAACCTTCGGAGCCCGAGTTAAACGGCTTGACCACTTCGCCACAAGACTTTACGAACATAAATATGAGTTGTGACAACAGAAACATGTGTTTCGACGCCAGCAAGAACCCAAGAGAGCTCTGACATTACTAGTCAGCCAATCGGTTTAAAAAAAAAAATCTCTATATTTCAAAACAGGACAGGACTCTAGCACTCAGGCGGACAGGCCACACAATTATTTACACTGGCTCACGGTGTTCGTCTTCATTCGTCAGCCTACACAACGGGACTCAAATCGCTTTGTCCAGTTTTGAACTCTTGCGGTTGCCAGAGTTTTCTTAAAACAGGCCAAAACTAAAGATTCCCAGATTTGGCGCTGTTTCATATTGAATGGCAGAAGATCGAATGGTTCAGTCATGTCCTTAGAATGCAACACCATCAACTACCAGCACTGGTGCTACATCAAAGAAGATCTGATACGAGGGCAAGAGGAAGCCCGAGATGAAAATGGATTGACGTCATCAAAGACAGTGTTCAATAACACGGACTGACACTATCCAGTGACTACCATAGGGGACCGTCAACTCTGCCTCCCCACGACTCCTGATGATGATGATCGTGTAATACAGTGTTTAAAGTTATTGTTTTGATTGCGTTAACTGCAATCCGAACGTCTTTTGAACAGATTTTACTTCACCATGTCTGAGCTGTTTATCGTACCTTGTTGAAGATTAGCAGCCAGGACGGTCAGACGGGTATGTTGACTTTAAAGCACGGTTGTCACAGATTTACTGGACCAGCATGCCGCACTATAAGCAGTGTAACTACCATTGTTTACAGGGAGTCAGGGAACCATTAAAATCGTCAACTGACATGTAAAGGAATAAGGGTTGGTGCATTTTCTGTATTATTTTTATTCTTGTGTAGTTCTTCATCCACAGGTTTCTACTTTGTAAACATTTTTAAAAAGTTATTCGTGTCTTTGCTTATTTCTTTCCCTGTTGAATGAAACGATACGGTTCAAAGCTTTCATGCTCAAAAGTGTTGGCGATGTTTAAAGAACACCTCGGTTATGTGAATTATTGCATTTGTTCTTAAAATAGACTAACTATAGACAACCTACCACCTTACGTGTCTAGCTAGCAATATATCTCTGTATGTATGCGCTAAGTTAGGACAAGCAATAGCAACACCTGTCTGTCTGCCTCTCTGTCTGTCTATCTGTCTGTCTGTCTGTCTGTCTATTGAGAGAATGAGAGTGAGTGAGTGTGGGTGAGAGAGAATAGGACAATGAGAGAGAGAGAGGGAGAGTCAGACAATGAGAGAGTTTGTGTGTGTGAAAGAGAGAGAGAGAGAGAGAGAGAGAGAGAGAGAGAGAGAGAGAGAGAGAGAGAGAGAGAGAGAGAGAGAGAGAGAAAGTTGAGTGCACGCATGTCATGTGACATGGTATTCCGCATTTTTTATGTATCCTCATCTTTCATATTATAATTTTCACTGCCACTTGATTTTAACATGTACTATATGCACTGCGTATTTAATCATGCTTATGTCAATTCCAGGAATTATATTATTCACTGAATTGAATCATTATTATTTTTTTACACCATGTGTAGCATATATTTTCTTTTTCACCATTTTCATGATAATCTTCGGTGTGTATATATATATATATATGTGTGTGTGTGTGTGTGTGTGTGTGTGTGTGTGTCTGTGTGTGTCTGTGTCTGTGTGTGTGTGTGTGTGTGTATAAAGTGTTGTAGTTTGTTCATATTAGATTTAGTGAGCAAGTGAGCCAGCGTGTATGTGTCTAGATGTGTGAGTATGAGTGTGGGAGGATGGGTGGTGTGTATATGTGTCTCTATGTGTGTATATTATATGTGTGTAGGTGGATTGGTGGGTGTGTATATGCGTGTATGCTTCTCTATATGTGTATATGGGTGTCTTTGTGTATGCGCGTCTGTGTGCGTGTTTATATATGCATGTATGTGTGGGTGGGTGTATGTGCGCTTGTGTGTGTGCTTGTGTGGGTATGTGTTGTGCTTGTGTGTGTGTACTTGTGTGTAGGTGCGCGTATGCGAGTATGTATTTTTGTGTGTACATTCCTGCATGTGTGTATGGGCACGTGTGTGTGGGTATGTGTGTGCGTGAGAGTGTAAGTGTGTGTATGTGTGCGTAGATGTGTATTTGCGAGTGTATATGGGTGTATGTGTGTCTATGTGTGAGTATTTATATATGTGAGTATGTGTGTACGTGGGTGTATATGTATGTATGTGTATTTGCGTATGTGTGTATATGTGTGTGTGAATGCATTTGTGTGTATATGTGAATGTATGTGTGTATGTGTGTATTTGTGAGTATGTCTGTATGTGTGTTTATGTGTGTGTGTGTGTGTGAGAGTGGGTGAGAGAGTGACTTAAATAGAGTGTGAGTGAGAGAGCGAGTATGAGACAGAGAGAGTGATAGAATATGTATGAGTGAGTGAGTGAGTGAGAGAGAGAGAGAGAGAGGAGAGAGAGAGAGAGAGAGAGAGAGAGAGAGAGAGAGAGAGAGAGAGAGAGAGAGAGAGAGAGTAGAGCGTACGCATGTCATGTGACATGCCATTCCATAATTTTCTGTATCCTCATCTTCCACATTAGCATTTTTACTGCCATTTGAATTTAACATGAACCATATGCACTGCTTATTTCCTCGTGTTTATGTCAATTCCAGGAATTATGTTATTGAATTGCATCACTATTTATTTACGTTACACAATGTTAAACATATATTTGTCATTTTCACAATTTTTCCAGTTTTTCCAAATATTTTCCCAATTTTGAATTTGTTTGGTAATAATGCTCACGATAGTCATCAGTGTATGGGTTGTAAAGTGTGGAAGTTTGTTCATATTAGTTTCAGTGATTACGTGAGGCATCATGTATGTGTCTAGATGTGAAGGTGTGGGTGTGTGTTTATGAGGATGTGTCGGATGTGTGTGTGGTGGGGGTATGTGTTGGGGGTGTGGGAAGATGTGTGTTGATTGGGAGATGGGTGTGTGGATGGGGGGAGTATGCGGGTGGGGGTGTGAGTATGTGGGTGGGGGGTGTGTGTACGTGGGTGGGGGTGGGTGGGAGTGGGGGTGTGTGGGGATTTGTGTGTGTGGTGGGGTATTGTGGGGTGTGGGTTGGAGGATGAGTGTGTGATTGAGGGATTGTGTTTGTGGTGGATGTGTGTATGTAAGTGGGGGATGTGTGTGCGGATGTGGATGTGTGGGTGGGTGGGGGATGTATGGGTGGGGGATGTGTGTGTCGGTGGATGCGAGGGTGGGTGGTTCCGGATATGTTTGGGGATGTGTGTGCGCACCAGAGACGTGTGGGTGGGGGAATGTGTGTGTGTGGGTATGTGTTTGGGGGGTAGTGTGATGTGTGGGTGGGGGTGGATGTGGATGTGTGTATGGGTGGGGGATGTGTGTGTGAGTGGGGGATGTATGAGTGTGAGTTGGGAGGTGTGTGGTTGAATGGGGGATGTGTTTGTGGGTGGGTAGATGGGTGTGTGGGAGGAGGATGTATGTATGGGTGGGGAGATGTGTGTAGGGGTGATCCCTATCTGCAGCATTTCTCATGTGCCATTTAGCCTGAAGGGTCCTATGCCTATCCGCCATTGTTGGTAGCACCAGGATATGCCTCATGCTTATAATTGGTGTGTGCTTTGTGCTCACCAGAATCACACACATGGCTGCATTTTGTATGCGCTCCAACCTTTGAAGTTGGCTCTTTGATACTGTCAGGAACCCCTAACCATACCCAATGACAAAAATTATTAACTGATGAAAGATCTCACCAATACTAAAGAACAACAAATACTTATCAATAATTACTAAGAAAGCACTCTACAACACAATCTTCCTACCAACTCTATGCTACCATGCCAACCCTGGACATTGACAGAAAAAGAGAACAGAAAAATCACAAGACAAAAATTATTAACTGATGAAAGATCTCACCAATACTAAAGAACAACAAATACTTATCAATAATTACTAAGAAAGCACTCTACAACACAATCTTCCTACCAACTCTATGCTACCATGCCAACCCTGGACATTGACAGAAAAAGAGAACAGAAAAATCACAAGAATAGAAATGAGATTCCTGAGAAGAATCCTCAATGTATCAAGAAGGGAGAAAATCAGAAATGTAAAAATCAGGATTAAAGTGGGGGTTATAGCATGGGGGTTATATAGGTTTTATCGGAATGCAACAAGTTGAATGGTTTAGCCATCTAACTAGATTACCAACTAACAGTATACAACAATAAGAAATGATGTACAGACCAAATGGATCCAGAAGAAGAGGCCGGTCATGTAAACGATGGACAGAGGGAATAGCAGAGTCTATGGGAATCTCGATATATGAAGCCCATAAACGGGCACTCTCCGGCTGTTTATGTTTTATTTCGATACCGCAAAAAAAGAAAAGGAACAAGATGAGATCTATTAAGCGATTCAAGACGTTGCTATACAAACAGAAGGGCTTGCTTGTATGTATTAGACTTCCCGGGGATAACGTTCTCGATCTTCGAACAATAACAACTTAGTATTTCCGCCAAAGTAATATTCGTTTGTCCACTTCATATCATATACAACTCTGTAGCATACACCTGATGAGATGCAGCGAAATATACCAGGCAAGAAATCGTGCAATATTTTGTTGATGGTGTCTGTGTTTAAATTCACTAAGGGAATACATGCCGGTCTCCCTGGTCAAGAAGTTAGCAGCTTTCTCCGTAAATCCGAATACTCTCGTGGTTGACGTGAGCCTCACGAGAATTGAAAGCGGTTCGAGTCGCGCCAGTGACTTATGAGAGTATGGAGCTGATCGCTCAGAAAGATGCTGATGTTGACCGCAATATTCTAAAACAGGATGGAAACGCGGGGGGCGGGGGGAGGAATACATGGTTTTGGGTTTTGATAAAGTTGTTGTCTATCATTTCTTGTTGCCAGTTGCTTAAGATTTCCTCATTCGTCTGTCCGTCTTAGTCTGCCTCTCTTGTCTACTAATTTAATGCTTAGACTAATGATCTAATCCATCTCATCTGTTGATGTGATCTGTAAATTTATACATTTTTTTTTTAATCTTTGAAGGGTGATCAAGAGAAACATGCAGCTCTAAGAACCCTTGTAGGAGCGAATGGGTGGTAGTTGGTGTTGTTGCCAATGTTGTCTCTGATGGGGATGTTGTAGTTGTTGTTTTTATTATTGTTGTCTTTGGTATTATTGTTGTTCTTCCTGTTTTACCAATGGTGATGTTGTGTTATCGGTAGTTGTGGTGTAATAACTGTTGTTTGTGGTATATCTGTTGATTGTGTTTCTTTCTGTTGATGGTGTTTATTTCTTTTGATGGTGTTATTACTGCTAATGGTGTTGTTACTGTTGGTCGTGCTATTGCTGCTGTTAGTGCTATTTCCCTGGATGCTGTAGCTCTTGTACACCCAAGTATTATACCCTTAGCTTCGTTGCTTTCCATCCTTTCCATGTGCTTACGGCTGAGAGTCAGGATCGCCATCGCATACACAAAAACAGAAAGGTCCAGACCCTCGTATAGAAGACGTAGATGGCGCTGCTCACAGTTTGCCGTCGCCATCACCCGCCTCGCAGCTAAACCCCGCTTGGCCGTTGTTATTACCTGGCCTGTGTGCTAAGTATAAGCAAGGCTTCAATCCAATCGTATCCCCAGGTATTTCATTGCCTGCGTTCTTTCCACAGTCTCGGAACACAAATTTACAGTTGGTGTTGGAGTGTTGACAATATGGTTATTCATAGACAACCATGTCACTGCTACCTTCGTTGGGTTGACTATTGCACCAGATTCAACACACTGCGTGCTTATGCGATTAAGCAACGGAGATAATGCTGATCCCTGTGGCGGGCTAGAACGTATTGTTGTTGGCTCAGAAGCCCAACTGCCAAACAAACACTACTTTGCGTTGAAGAGGGCTGCGGCGATCCAATTAAGGAGGAATGGACTTACCTTGATTTCAAAAAGCTGAGACAATAAGAAATATAAATTTACTCTGTTGTATGAATCCTCAAGATCAATTGCCGCAGCACATGTTTCAATGCCTGAGTGTAAACCTTCATAGACATCATGGTCAAAATCTGCTGTGTTGGTCCATGTTTCTCTGTTTTGACGGTACTCTCCGAGGGTAGGTGGGAAAAGACAGTGCCTTTATATCTGGCTTTATATTATTCTGGTAATTAACATCACCAGCAGCTTGCCTATTGTATTTCGCATGATCACTTGTAAGACTGTACAAGAATGTGTGGGACAGAAATGGAATAAACCTGCAAACAAAGCTGAAAGTCTACAAAGCAGCCATGTTAACCACATTACTCTCATCTCTCATCTCATCTCATCATGTTCCTCTTGTACCTTGCGGTGTCGAGGTGAAGTATAAACTTCGTGAGAGTGCCCGGTTATGGGCTTCGTATATCGACATTCCCCCACATTACTCTATGCTTGTGAAACCTGGACTGTTTACCGGCGACACGCTAGGAAATTAAACCACTTCCACACAGTCTGCCTTAGGAAGCCATTGAAGATTAAATGGCAAGACAAATTCTCAGATACTGAAGTCTTAGAAATAGCGTCCATACCCAGCATCCACACTCTACTAATGAAGAATCAGATTCGCTAGGATGGTCACTTGACTCGTATGCCAGATCGCAGGCTCCCTAAACGAATTTTATACAGCGAGCTGCTTTGTGGTAAACCCTCCCAAGGCGGTCAGAGGAAACGCTTTAAAGATACTCTGAAGATATCCCTAAAAGCGTTTGGAATTCATCACGACACTTGGGAGACTGCTGCCAAAGACCGAAATTCGTGGCGTACATCATTACGCAAGTGTGCAGTCACTAGTGAAGCAAACAGAACTCCAAGGGCTGTGAAACAAACAAAAAAAGCTGGACAGAAAAACCACTGCAGGAGATCTTCCTCCTGGAAAGCCAAGCATTCTTTGCCCACATTGTCAAAGAACATTTCGAGCCAAAATAGGCCTTCAGCCATCCTAAAATTCACTGCTCCATACTGTCAACTCCATTGGATGAAGTGAATGGTAATCATCATCCCTGATGGACAAACAACACCACTTTACCCAGTTTTTCTTTTAAACAGCTAACTTGTGGGTTCATGTCTCTTTCCAAGTGCAATATAAGACTAGGATGGGCAACTCTAGTCCTTCAGGCGTATTGTCATTTTCTTACAGCACCGCGCATATCCACCTAGGCCTTTTCCACTTCAAACTTCCATCCACGATGGGGATCGCTCCCAGCTTTTTCCTCATGCAATGTTGATTTCTGTGCTTGTCGCGCCTTATTTTATCCACCACATCTTGCCCTGTACTATCATACTTAAAATTCTTGACCTTTGCCTTGTGCTGCGTGATTCTGCCTTTCTCCACCAATATGTTGCAAGGGTGGTTGTCGCTGCCATGGTACCCCTGGGACACCCCATCTACATACTGTAGTGAATAAAGAAGAAACCAACACCAGGTCAATAACACTGTCCTCATCACGTGATCGACTTGCTGTCTTGATGACAACCACTGTTGATATAAATAAGGTCGATGGTTTCATGTGATGCCTAAAGCTCCTCCCCCTGTATGTTGGAAGAATTGTTCCCCAATAATTTGCTTTTTTGTTTACATCTCCACATAGAATAACATTCCTCTCGTGACATAATATTTCAGTCAAGCACTATCACCTCTGGGAACCAGACTCGCATTGCAGGCATAAACATTAACCAACACACATGGTTGCCCGGATTGAACTCTGATAGCCTATATTTGAACCTCGTCGCTGTCTCACCAAACATGCCCACGTCTGAAGTCTTCAAACTATCTCCAAAAAGAATTGCCATTCCGATGTGTCGCCTGTTGTAACAGCATTTGAAACCGGCTATATTAAGTGCGGCAACTCCCAGTCGATTATCCTGAAGGGCTGCAATATCATTCTTGTACGCTAAGCTTTCCAGAATAGGGCCTCGTTGTTTTGCGCTCTTGCAATTACAAAATAAAATGCGAGTATTATTGAGGCCCAGACGGAGGTATTTGAGCCTTGTTCTTCTGGCTCCAGCGAGTTATTCTTGTCGTTTGCACCGACTCCGTTGACTTCGAGGTTTATCTGCCCTCTGTACGAGGCACAAGCCCTCCTTATAAAGGGAAATTGACTTGAGACCATAATGAAAATGGCAAAATTGTTGGGAAATGAGAAAAGGAAAACAAAGCGATAAATACCTGGATGATTTAGCCAGATGGCATAATCGGGACAAGACCACAGACCTGGACTGAGGCTCCTGTGATCGTGTACGATGACGAACCATGACCTGCCACAATTATGGGCATGACACTAAATGATAATAGGATCGATAGCCCCAAACCCAAACTTCTTATTCGCCTCTTACGACCACATTCATAATTGGTTACAGCGCTACCATTGTTTAATTCTAACATACACTCGTGCCTGCAATGTAATGTTAATTGTCAGAGTTGTCCCACGTGGTGATTTCAACTTTCACAATAATGGGATGTGTGGTTTCAACATTCACAACACTTTAAAAAAATGTTTGTTGCATATCCCTTACGGGACGTTGTAGTCAACACCAGCATTTTTCAGCTGCTGTTGATGTACTAGGCAAGTGCTACGTTCAGTAGTTTGCCATTGCTTTCTGAACGACCGGCTCCCATACCAGCACGTTATAACACAACGCGACACAGTCTGCTGTACAAATCGGTCGCAGCTGAGTTTCGAACGCCTGGTAACTGGCTCACGAACCGCGTTCGCAAGCCTTTGGCCACGGAGACCGCGATCTCCAACAATACGTTGCATGATTTTAAAATTCACAAAATCGTTGTATGATTTCCACATTCTTAACGATATGTTGTGTGATTTCATCAATCACAATAATGTGGTGTGTGATTTTAACATTCACAGCAATATGTTGTAAGATTTTAAACTTCACAACGCTCTGTAGTATGATTTCCACATTCTCAACAGGATGTTGTGTGTTTTCATCAATTACAATAATATCGTGCGTTACTTCAAATTTCACAATAATCTGTTGTATGATTTCAACGTTCACAGTACTCAGTTTTGATTTCATTATTCACACAGAAAAAACACGTTGTATGATTTCCAAATTCACAATAATTTGTGTGATTTACATATTCACAATAATCTGTTATGATTTCAACATTCACAATAATCTGTTATGATTTCAACATTAACAATAATCTATTGTATGATTTCAACATTAACAATAATTTGCTGCATGATTGCATCCTTCACAATAATCTGTTGCATAATTTCAACATTCACAATAATTTGTTGTATGATTGCATCCGTCACAATAATCTGTTATGTGATTTCAACATTCACAATAATTTGTTGTATGAATTCAACATTCACAATAATCTGTTTTGATTTTATCATTCACAATAATCCGTTAATATCTAAGCATATAGTATGTTTTGTGATTTCAACATTCACAATAATGTGGTGTCTGATTTTAACTTTCTCAACAATATGTTATGATTTCCACATTCACAATAATCTGCTGTATGATTTCCACTTTCACACCAATTTGTTGTGTGATTTCAATAATCAGTAACGATCAGACATACGATGCCTAAACAATATAACAACACTGGATGGAATTGTTTTGTAATACTAATATCAGATGTAGTAAGCTGTACTATGTTATACTGGAGGTGTTGGTGTGAAGCAACCTTAGTTAGTTAGTTAGTTAGTTATTTAGTTAGTTAGTCGACAGATCATCCTCACTGCACATCGAACCATTCAGTCCATAAGTGCTCGGATCCCCTCCTCGGAAAATCCCGCAGCGTGTAGCGGCTAACGACGCCAGTTCTGTGTTGGTTTATCAATCTTCTTTGGCTTCCTGCGTAGTGTTCTTGTTTGGCTACACCTCTTTTAATTTGTTATTCTCGCGGTCTGACCATGGTTGTAGATTCACAGTCAACACTTGGTTCTCGCAAAAGTCTTACTTCTTGTAGAGCATTCAAAATTCCAGCCTGGTCCATGGCGCGTCCGCCCTCCACAGTAGCCTTATCTGCGAGCTTGTCAGCCCGCTCATTTCCTTGTACTCCCGCATGCCCTGGCACGAAGATGAAACTAATCTTTGCCAGCCGAAGCAACCCTATTTAGCCATGGTCATTTCAGGAAGGGATAGTTGGTCCCAGGCCACTTGGAAATTCACATTAATTGAGGTATTTAGAAGTAGAAGAGGGTGACGTAAATACACTCTACTGATCAACATGACTAGAAATACAGGCATCTATTATTCATGTCAGCCGCATTTAAGAAAATAAAGAGTATCTTATGCAATAAGTCATTATCACTGAATGTAAGAAAGAGAGTGCTGAAATGCTATATAGAACCAGTTTTGCTGTATGGCAGTAAATCTTAGAATGTAAATGAACAAATTAAGAAGAAATTAGAAGCAACAGAGATGTGGTTCCTGAGACGAATGTTGCGAATTCCTTGGACTGCCAGAGTAACTAACAACGATTGCCTGAAAGAGGCTAATGAAACTAGAACACTATATACAACAATAAGAAAGAGACCAGCAGCTTTCTTTGATTATGAGATGAGAAGAGAGGCATTGGAGAACATCGTGACAACTAGAAAGATCTAGGGGAAGAGAGGCAGAGGCAGACCAAGACAGATGATGCTGGATGGATTGAGACGGTGGCATGGGGGAATATCAGCAGAGCTGATCCAGAAAACCAAAGACCGAGATCTGTGGAGAGACATGAACGACTACGCCAGCTGGCAGAGCACTTGATGATGATGATTATTCGTGTATGCATTATGATTTGTGTGTGTGTGTGTGTGTGAGAGAGAGAGAGAGAGAGAGAGAGCGTGCGTAAGTGCGTGCGTGCGTGCGTGCGTGTGTGTGTGTGCGTGTGTGTGTGTCTGTGTGTGTGTCTGTGTCTGTGTGTGTGTGTTGTAACACACATTTCGAGCAATGCTTTTATGTTGCAGGGGTGGCTAGCGACTGTAATGTCAGAGCTCTTCTGTTTGTGTTTGTGTTGCAATTATCCCTGGTTAAGTGTCACACCATTTGTTAAGATGTCGTATTTTTATGAGCTTCTTAGTTCTTCCTGAAAACATCACATCTTTTGTAAGATGTCTTATTTTTGTCAGCTTATACGTTCTTCCTGAAAGAGTCACATCTTTTGTTAAGGTGCATTATTTTTGTCGTCTTCTAAGTTTTTCCTGAAATTGTCACATCTTTTGTTAAGATGTCTTATTTTTGTCGGCTTCTAAATTCTTCCTGAAATTGTCACATCCTTTGTTAAGATGTCTTACTTTTATCAGCTTATTATTTCGTCTTCAACGTGTCACATCTTTTGTTAAGGTGTCTTATTTTTGTTAAGTGTCACAGCTTTGATGTTCAAGAATTCAGTCGTGGTACTTGGTGTATCCGACAGACTATCCTTAGAGGACAGAGCCCTGGTTATTTGCTAGGGACCACTCATTGTTAATGTTTGATTTTAGACTGCAGTTATCTGCAGTGTTTAGTTTTATGCACCAATGTTAGTATGAATATTTGTTTACCCTGAAGCTGAAGATTGTAGTAAATAAAGAGCTTTTTTGTTTTGTTCCTGATTTGCTTAATCCACTTATCGGGCGGGGATATGACGATGTATGTGCCTCTGTCTCTAGAATCGTGGAAACATATTCCTTCTTTTTACTTTCCCTGTTCTTGTAAGTTAAGGGAGGTGAGAACTTTCCTCTCTTCTTCTTCTTTGACCCGAACGCAGTCAGAGTTGCGCTCTCACGTTCAAATCACCATAAAAGTATATTGGTAGTTTACTGTACTATTATATTTATACCCCTCCCCTCCCTCCCCGGCTTCACACACATACACACACGCACACACACACACACACACATATATATATTATATATATATACATATATATATATATATATATATATATATATATATATATATGTGTGTGTGGGGGGGGGGGTGTGCGTTCAATAATCATTAATCATAAATATAAATATATTAAAAGTCTCAGGGGTCAGTAACAGTAACTTTAAAAATATATATAAAGTCATAAAGTCATAACAACAGAGATGAAATGCCTTAGACGATCAGCGGATGTAACAGAGAGAGAGAGAGAGATAGAATTTGGAATACGGAAATTAGAAAATTAGGTCTGAAATCAGTCATGCAAGTAATTAAATAACAACTAATTACATGGTTTGACCACCTCATAAGAATGCTTTGGTACCAACTACCACAAAGAGCAACATTGAAGAAATATGATGCACACAGAGCAAAGAAGTGTTCGCGTAAAAGATGCAGTGATGGTATCAAGAACAACCTTAGAGGAAAGAACACCAACTTACAAAGCGCAATGGAAAGAGAGTACAAAAGATCCTTATATCTCCCCGAACTTTACTGTGATAAATTGGGTAAAAGAGAAGACGAAGATGACATGTCTGTGAGATATCACAATCCCCTCAAAGCTGGTGTCCTACTCTAAGTTATGAGAAAATCTGGCTACTTTGTAATGTCCAGCGTGACTTTTGTCACCTTCCTGTCTAGGGCATTTATTTCTGCTTGTATCTTGTTCTCATTTTTGGATAAGTGTTGCTAACGTCCGAAAAAAGTTATCAGTTTTTCTTACACCAAGGGTATAGCCTGCTCCAGAAAACAAACCATAAGCAGCGGCTGCGCCTACAGCAACAGGTGCGGCTACGACTACCAAAGCAGCAACAGCAGCGACTGTTCCAACTCCAGCAACAACTGTTAAACCTGCAGTGATCATCCCATACCTGGACCAGCTGGACTTTTCTTCCCGAATATTTTCCATTTCCTCGGCCAGACAGTGAAGCTCGTCAACATCATAAAGAGCTATTTTCACTTGCTCAACATTCGCCATTAAATGTTTTAGTAAACCTGTTCCTTTATCTTTCTCTGTTATTTCATTCTTAAGATCATCTAAGCTCTGGAGAATGCTGTCCCGTTGTCTGTCCGATGGTGCTTTCTTAAGCTTAAGTAAATCTGCTGCCAGAAGACCAATTTTCATCTGTAGGCTTTCATTCAACATCGGCAAGTTTTCTTGAATGATCAACTTATCTCTTGCAGCTTTAGCTTCTCAAAACTCTTGCTGGTGTATCTACCGTTCAGTTTTCTCAAACTGTCTGCAAGCTGAATTATTTCTCGTCTTTGTGTCTCCTTTTTCTCTGGATCCTTCTCTCTGTTGTTAATCAGCAAGAATCTGTCACTAAAGTCGTCAAATAACAGTTTGAAAGCTCCAGTTTCTTCACTGAAACATTCTTTATAATTTATGTCGCCACAGCCTTCATGTTCCATGCATTCCTTGAACCTATCGCCACCAGTGACAACAACTATTAGATTGTTCATATACCTGTCTCCAAATATTGTTTTCAGAGCAACTAATGATTTGATTTGATCTTCTGTGAAACGATCGCGTCTTATGACAAGTATAAATGCATTGCACATTCCAAGTGCCGTGGCCATATTTAAGGCAGCTGCTTTCTTGTCCTCCCCGCTGTTCTTATCTGTGTCCATTAAGCCTGGACAGTCCACTGCTTTGACGGTAAAGTTGTCGAAACGCGTGAACTTACTAACAACATCCTTTGTTACTGATGTCGTTTTAGAAGATTCAATAAACATGCGATGACCAAGAATAGTGTTTCCGGTTGCACTCTTCCCCTCTCCTGTCTTTCCAATCAATATCAAATTCAGCTCCTTTTCCCCGGTGCTGCTTGCCATTTTCCTGTAATAGAAAATAGATCGTCTTCTAGTCGTTACAACACCACAGAACAAAGGAATTAAGCAAACGTATACCTAATTTGGATTAATACTTTATAACGCAATTTTCTTCGCCGAAATAGTACAGGATCTCAAAGAATGAGTAAATTAAGTACATAAACTAAACAACGACTACAGTTAGACACATATTTATATGAGGAGGCCTCAAATGAAAATCGTAAAGTGTCTGCAAGGTGAGGGATACAACAGCTTACTCCAAATTCGAAACAACGACGCAGTGATGCTTGTTAAGAGTCTGCAGGGTGGGGGATACAACAGCTTATTCCAGATTCGAAACAACGACGCAGTGATGCTTGTTAAGTGTCTGCAAGGTGGGGGATACAACAGCTTACTCCAGATTCGAAACAACGACGCAGTGATGCTTGTTAAGTGTCTGCAAGGTGGGGGATACAACAGCTTACTCCAGATTCGAAACAACGACGCAGTGATGCTTGTTAAGTGTCTGCAAGGTGGGGGATACAACAGCTTACTCCAGATTCGAAACAACGACGCAGTGATGCTTGTTAAGTGTCTGCAAGGTGGGGGATACAACAGCTTACTCCAGATTCGAAACAACGACGCAGTGATGCTTGTTAAGTGTCTGCAAGGTGGGGGATACAACAGCTTACTCCAGATTCGAAACAACGACGCAGTGATGCTTGTTAAGAACTTTTGAATTGATTCTAAGCAGAATATCTTCTTCTTCTTCAGCGTTCCGAGCCATTGAGGTTCTTTGCTGCAAATACAATCCGTCTCCATTCGTCTCTCTGGTGGACCTTCTCTTGCCAGTCGTTGATTCCAAGTGATTGTAGGTCTGTACATGTATTATCTCTCCACCGCCTTCTTGGTCTACCTCGGGGTCTACGGTCATTTATTTCCTGAGTGTAAGCGAGTTTTGTTTCCTTATTATCTTCCATTCTTTCTATATGCCCCAGCCATTGTAGTCTATTAGCCTTCATGATACCAGTGATTAGCGGGGACTTAAACAGATCATAAATGTCTTTGTTACTTCTTCTGTTCCACTCTCCACTTTGTGTATCCCTAATGGGTCCAAAGAATATGCAGTTTACTAACTGTTACTGGAGACTAAACATGGATTCACTACCTCGAGCCGGACAAGAAGAGAACGAACCACCCCCCCCCCCCTCACTGAAACCAAAGAGTTTGGCACGCAGCCACCTGGGAAAGTTAAGCCAACTTTTTTTTTGGGGGGGGGGGGATGAACGTGGAGTTATTTTAGAGAACCAGATGCCAAGGGGGATATTGGTCACCAGTGATACCTATACATATCTTTTCAGGAATCATCTTCGACCCACAGTCAAATTTAATTGACATGGACTTCTGAGTAAATGTGTACTTTTGCAACATGGTAATGTTCAATGCTCGACCCCATTCTGCCCGTGCAACAGTTGAAACCATCGAAGACCTCCACTTTCAGTGTGTCCACATCTCCCGTACTCACCAGACGTAGCCCCAAGTGTTTGGACAACTCAACGAGTTGTTGGAAAGACATTTTGGTCCTATGAAAAGGTATAAAATGTGGTACATGAGTGGTTACACACAAAGGAATCCAAGCAATTTACCGGCGCTGGAGGACTTGCATTTAACGCAGTGGTGACTACATTGAAAAATGGGACACACACACACACACGCACACGCACGCGCACACGCACACATACACACACACGCACACGCGCACTCGCGCACGCAAACGCACACATGCACACATGCACATATTAAGTTTTTAATTTGACACCCCCCCCCCTCCTCGAATTAAAAAAAAACAGCTGTTATTATCAATAAAGATAATATACATTATCGATTAATATAATATATGAAAAGGGTTGTCTGTGCGAATGTATATACAAGTGATTGTTTAACTATATATATATATATATATATATATATATATATATATATATATATATATATATATATATATATATAAATGTTTTGCATATCCTTTACACGACATCGCTGTCAACATCAATATCTTTCAGCTGATTGTTGATTTCTTGGCAAGATTACGCTCAGTAGTTTGCCATTGCTTTCTGAGCGGCCGGCTCACATACTGCTGGTTTGTACTGGTACACCACTGCTGATTCTCACCGTCGTCACGTTTCTTACGAGAGTATACGATATTACGGAGAATGTCGCTAACCTCTAAGCCAAGAAACCGACATATTGGTGTCAGATCTTAGATATAACTGAGCTACCGTATAACAGTAGACGGTACTACCTGCTTACTGTTACCAAACTGTTTCTGTTGCGCTTACCAAACCCGACACCCCACATTGCGCCAACGGCTTTGGGCGGAAGAGCGCAATTGGGAGGGTACAAGCCTGAGGAAATGAAACCTCAAAACAAAATGTCATGGCAGGGCAGACCAGGTCCTAAGCCTTGGTTGGCGGCTGGTCTAGGATCGAAGCTCCGACAGGTGGACAGTTAGAGCATTGCTTTGCTGATCCGGCAGCTTTTGCAGCTCGTCTTGTTCCAGGTGTAGAGGTGTTACCTTTCCTCTGGAGTGAACTAGGCAGGCATGGGCAACACATGATCTCTATATTTTGGCCCAGGATGTGTGCTATGGAGAGGCAATAACTCCATCCCTGGTCTTAACCGGTCTCGGAATCAAAGCGGGAGGCAACTGTTATGGGTTATAAGTCCCTGTCAATTGGCGTAGACATGGGGCGCCACGCGTTGCCTCTGATGGTGGGAGACACCTACAGGTGTCACTGATCAGCTACCGCCCGCCTCAAGCTGGGCAGCCCCCGGCCAATTAAGTGCTGATCCGCCACAGCCTGCCTGCTTCAACCGGTGCTTGGGGCTAGGACAAAATCTGAATCGCAGGCTGTAAAACCAATGCACTAGGTACTAATAAAAAGGAAAATAGAAACCTCAAGCTACGGTTTGCTACCTGGAACGCGAGAACCATGTGTCCAGGATTATCCACTGACTTGACCAAAATTGACGATGTGATAAAAACGGCTGTGATTTATGCTGAACTCAATCGTCTTAACATTGATATTGCTGGCCTTCAGGAGACTCGCCTCGCTGAAGAAGAGTCACTCAGGGAAAACAATTACACCTTTTTTGGGAAGGGTAGAGGGCAGGCAGAAAAAAAGGCAACACGGTGTGGGCTTTGCAATGAAGAATTCGCTACTGGGAAATATTGAAATTCCAGCAGGAGGAAATGAAAGACTATTATCCCTGCGCTTGGCAAACTTTTGTGGTTTTGCCACCATTATTACTGCATATGCACCGACACTCGATTCCTCTGATAATGTGAAGGATTCGTTCTGTGAGGAGTGATCAAGGCAGCTCCAAAATCTGACTACATTTATATGCTCGGTGATGTCAATGCTCGTGTAGCAAAGGACTCGAGTTCATGGCCAGTGTGCCTTGGAAAATACAACATCGGTCGCATGAATGAAAATGGGCAAAGGCTGCTGGAACATTGCACCAGACATGACCTATGTATTATAAACTCCTTTATTTAAAACAAAAGAGCTGCGTAAGGTCACATGGAGGGATGCAGAGGTGTTTCCAAAGCACCAGGGCCGGGTTATATACTGGCCAAGACCTGCTGACACGTCCACGCCGTGCGTCCTGGGCAACAGGTCCCTTCTGGGTCCTGGCTAAGATCAGTAGGATCGACCATTCCTCCGAAGCCGGAGAGTATTTGCCTGCATGGCGAGGAACCACCAGTCTGCACACCAATAAGCCAGACATGGGACAACGGATACTCATGCAAACCTCAGGTCCGGTATGACATCACACTGATGTTGGACAACAGGATATATCCATCCAACATACAGGACTTCACGCTGGAGTTCACAGCCAGCGTACACAAGCAAGCAAGCAAGCCATTGGCACCTTGCCGTCTTGACAGACGATAGTTTGTGCTTTAAAAAGGCATAATAACTTTTAACTATGGCGGTAGCGAGTGTGACTGATAAGGCCAATTTGCGCTGTAAATGTCCGTTCACAGTGGGTGCATCTGAACACGTGGTCATTTCCACCATCATGCACCATCTTACGTCTCAAACGCTCGGTGTGTGACTTTTCTGCAATAATTTTCTCCTTTGACTTTATTCCATTTCTGATATTTGCCCTCCATGCAACACGTTCAGCGGCGACTTGCTCCCAATGTGCATTATCAATGCCTGTATCAATCATGTCCCGCTTACACACATCTTTGTATAGTAGTAGAGGCCGACCCTGAGATCTCTTACCCATCTGTAATTCACCAAAAAAGATATCCTTTGGTATTCTACCATCATCCATCCTTCTAAGATGTCCTATCCATCTAAGTCTACGAAGACTGAGCATGGAATAAACTGTCACACAACCTGATCTTTCCAATACTTCAGTATTTGTGATTTTGTCTTGCCACTTAATACCAAGAATTCTTCGCAAACACCGCATATGAAAGCTGTTTAAATTGTTCTCTTGGTGTGAGTAAGTTGTCCAGGTTTCACTGCCATAGAGAAGGGTACTAAGGATACAGGCTTGATAGACAAGGACTTTTGTTTTGGCAGTAAGCTTCCTGTTCTCCCAGACTCTTTTTCTTAACCTGTTCATTGTTGTTGCTGCCTTACCAATCCGGATGTTGATTTCCTGATCTAGGGATAATTTGCTATTAACCACTGATCCTAGATATGTAAAATGGTCTATTATCTCTAGTTCAGCGTCGTCAATAAAGATTGATGGTACCCCATGTGCACCTTGTGACATAATCTGTGTCTTCTTTTTGCTAATTGTTAAACCAAATTCAGAACAAGCATTGGAGAATGCAGATAGTAGACATTGCAATTCTTCCTCAGAGTGGGTCGTAACTGCAGCATCATCTGCAAAAAGCAACTCTCTGATCAGTACCCTCCTAATTTTGGTCTTAGCCTTCAATCTCTGAGCATTGTAGAGGCCGCCATCTGAGCGTGAGTGAATGTATATACCACCATCCTGATCACGAAATGCATATTTCAGTAGAAGTGAAAAGTATATTCCAAAGAGGGTGGGAGCTAGTACAAACCTTGCTTAACTCCACTCTTGATTTCAAATTCTTCAGAAGTTGCACCATCAAACTTGATTATACCCTTCATGCCTGTGTGGAACGATTCCACAATGGACAGAAGAGTTGGTGGGCAGCCAATCTTCTTTAGTGCCTTGAACAGACCCTCACGACTGACCAAATCAAATGCCTTTGTGAGGTCGATGAAGGCAATAAACAGTGGTTGTTTCTGTTCACGGCATTTTTCTTGCATTTGTCGCAATGAGAATATCATATCAGTGGTAGACCGGTTCTGTCGAAAGCCACACTGTGATTCGGGGTAGACTTGATCTCCTAGGACTTGAAGTCTGCGCAGAACAATTATGGCAAATACTTTTCCAACAATACACAGAAGTGAGATACCCCTATAGTTGTTGCAGTCGCTCCGATCGCCCTTGTTCTTGTACAGTGTTATGATGCTTGAATCTTTGAAATCCTGTGGGACTTGTCCTTCACGCCAGCATAGCTCTATTAGCTGGTGGATCTGTATAGTGAGTGTATCTTGCCCACTCCTGATAACCTCTATTGGAATCCCATCCTTACCTGGAGCCTTGCTAGATGCAAGTTCATTTATAGCACACTTAACTTCTGTTATAGTGGGAAGTGTGTCCAGGTGGTCAAGAGTTGGTAGAGCCTCTATGGCGTTGAGGGCATCATCCGCTAGTTTGGTCTCACTTATATAGCTCCAAATAGTGCTCTACCCATCTGTCCATCTGCCGTTTCTTGTCAGTGATGATTTCTCCAGTCAAGGTTTTTAATGGTGCACTTCTTTTGATCACTGGACCACAGGCTTTCTTTATTCCTTCATACATGCTTCTTATGTCTCCCTTATCACTTGCGATTTGAATGGACTCACATAACTTGATCCAATAATCATTTGCACACTGCCTGGCAGCCTTTTGCACATCCTTCCTAGCTTGCCTTAGCTCACTCAGAGTGTTACGCGTTGGTCTTTCCTTGTTTCTTAAGAGAGCTTTCTTCTTCTTATCAATCAAGGGCTGCAGAGTCTCGCTGTTGGCCGCAAACCAGTCCTGCCTATTATGATCCACAGTGCCGTAAACCCCTACGGCAGTTTTATAAAGAGTTTCCTTAATTTGACCCCACTTTTCATTTTCTGGTGTATCAGTGAAAGCGTCTTCAAGTTGCTGTTGAAACTGAAAGCACTTTTCAGGATCATGTGTGTTAATAATATTAATCCTGGGGCTAGATTTGTGTTTAGCTGTGTAGATTCTCTTTGGTCTCAGTCTAACCCTTGCAACAACCAAAGAATGATCCGTATCACAGCAAGCAAGCAGGTCACATGGAAACATCACGATCCGGCAATTGGCACCAGCTGGACTTCATCATCACACGGAGACAACATCTGAACCATATATCATTGACTCGAAGTTACCACAGTGCTGACTCTGATACGGATCATTCTTTGGTTGTTGACAACTCCCGTGTGTTGCCGGGGCCCATAAGGGAAGCAAAGAATAGCAACACTGTAGCCTACCACGCATGTCGTAAGAGGCGACTAAGGAGGCTATGGTTCCGTCGCCCTGCTACTGAGTGAGTGCGTGGCGCGACACTGTGAGCTGTGGGTTTCGTGTGAAATTCTTTTGAATCTGCCCGAGGTTTTTTGGAACGTGACTACATGTTCGGAGCGATGGCAGCTGGCTATGTCCCAGAGTTGACCGGTTTTTGCCTTATGCAGAAATGCGTGGTTGCTGGGCTTCTGGTCATCGACGATGAACTGTATTTTCGTGGACTGTGTGGGTGAACATCTAGGAAACATCCAGATGGGAAAATGACTGCCGATTCCATCAGAGATAAACTTGATGTTTCGTGGGGGACTATTGTGTTGACATTCTGGCGGCGGCATTATGCACAGTGTATCTGTGCGGGCTGTTGATTGTCGAGACTCCTGTCTTTTCCACTTTTCACATTGGGCAGTGGGGAGCGTTTTATGTGATATTCACTGGCACAGGAACGGAGCATAATGGGGACGACCCGTTGCTGTGAAGTTGGAACCGTGACTAACTAACTAACTAACTAAACACTGTACAAGAACAAGGGAGATCGGAGCGACTGCAACAACTATTGGGGTATCTCACTTCTATGTATTGTTAGAAAAGTGTTTCCGAAAATTGTTTTGCGCAGACTTCAAGTCCTAGGAGATCAAGTCTACCCCGAATCACAGTGTGGCTTTCGGCAGAACCGGTCTACCATTGATATGATATTCACATTGCGACAAATGCAAGAAAAATGCAGTGAACAGAATCAACCACTGTTTATTGCCTTCATCGACCTCACAAAGGCATTTGATTTGGTCAGTCGTGAGGGTCTGTTCAAGGCACTAAAGAAGATTGGCTGCCCACCAACTCTTCTGTCCATTGTGGAATCTTTCCACACAGGCATGAAGGGTATAATCAAGTTTGATGGTGCAACTTCTGAAGAATTTGAAATCAAGAGTGGAGTTAAGCAAGGTTGTGTACTAGCTCCCACCCTCTTTGGAATATACTTTTCACTTCTACTGAAATATGCATTTCGTGATCAGGATGGTGGTATATACATTCACTCACGCTCAGATGGCGGCCTCTACAATGCTCAGAGATTGAAGGCCAAGACCAAAATTAGGAGGGTACTGATCAGAGAGTTGCTTTTTGCAGATGATGCTGCAGTTACAACCCACTCTGAGGAAGAATTACAATGTCTACTATCTGCAATCTCCAATGCTTGTTCTGAATTTGGTTTAACAATTAGCAAAAAGAAGACAAAGATTATGTTACAAGGTGCACATGGGGTACCATCTTTTTTGACGACGCTGAACTGGAGATGGTAGACTATTTGACATATCTAGGATCAGTGGTAAATAGCAAATTATACCTAGATCAGGAAATCAACATCCGGATTGGTAAGGCAGCAAAAACAATGAACACGTTAATAAAAAGAGTCTGGGAGAACAGGAAGCTTACTGCCAAAGCAAAAGTCCTTGTCTATCAAGCCTGTGTCCTTAGTACTCTTCTTTATGGCAATGAAAACTGAACAACTTACTCACACCAAGAGAAACGTTTAAACAGCTTTCATATGTGGTGTCTGCGAAGAATTCTTGGTATTAAGTGGCAAGACAAAATCACAAACACATAAGTATTGGAAAGATCAGGTTGTGTGACGGTTTATTCCATGCTCAATCTTCGTAGACTTAGATGTATAGGACATCTTAGAAGGATGGATGATGGTAGAATACCAAAGGACATCTTTTTTGGTGAATTACAGATGGGTAAGAGATCTCAGGGTCAGCCTCTACTACGATACAAAGATGTGTATAAGCGGGACATGATTGATACAGGCATTGATAATGCACATTGGGAGCAAGTCGCCGCTGAACGTGTTGCATGGAGGGCAAACATCAGGAATGGAATAAAGACAAACGAGAAAATTATTGCAGATAAGTCACACATCGATCGTGTGAGACGTAAGACGGTGCATGATGGTGGAAATGACCATGTGTTCCCATTGTGAACGGACATTTACAGCGCGAATTGGCCTTATCAGTCACATTCGCTACCGCCATAGGTAAAAGTTATTATGCCTTTTTAAAGCACAAACAATCGTCTGTCAAGACGACAAGGTGCCAATACTATACATATATATATATATATATATATATATATATATATATATATATATATATATATATATATATATATATATATATTCATTATAAACATTCTCAACTATAAAACAGACTGTCTTTATACATTCATGGTAAGTAAAATAACATAATAACATATGTTAAAAATGTTCAAAACTAATTCTAAGTAATATTACATAGCATGAATTTGTTTTTCCCATATCCTTTCACAGGACATTGCAATCAACACCAGTATTTTTCTTCAGCTGTTGTTGATGTCTTGGCAAGTTTTACGTTCAGTAGTTTGCCATTGCTTTCTGAGCGACCGGTTCACATACCTCCATAAATAACCAACGTGACGCGATCCAGTACCGAATCTCGCGCAGTTGTGTTTCATACGTGGGTATACTAGATTTCGAACAACGTCCTTAACGCCTTCGCCAGCGAGACCGGCACAACATGAATACTTAACTATAAATAACATCTAAAAGCGATATAAAAATTCACATCTATTTCACAGATAGAACGTCATTCAACATACTTCATAAATTAATAAAACATAATTTTGTAAAGTTACATCCATGTTCAATGAATTGTTAACTATAATTCAATATAAATAGTATAGACCAGTGTTTCCCAACGTGGGGCCCACGCCCCACAGGGGGGCAATTTGACTGTTATGGGGGACAATTCGAAAATGGAAGAAATCGGCTGAATATAACAAAACGGGGAGACTTGAGACTGAAGTTAACTAAATTGGAACCTGATATAAGATCTCTTTGCAGCAAGCATCAAGCGCAAGGATCTCACTAAATTTGAATAATAAATAATTACTAATAATTAAAATAATATAGAAAAATCTTTCATTAAAATTATTTTGTACTTGAATTTCAGTTCTCCATTACATGTTTTGAAAATTTACTTACTG
Source organism: Cepaea hortensis (assembly GCA_963921405.1). Taxonomy (NCBI): domain Eukaryota; kingdom Metazoa; phylum Mollusca; class Gastropoda; order Stylommatophora; family Helicidae; genus Cepaea; species Cepaea hortensis. The sequence goes on from OY992884.1 coordinate 15,462,462, forward strand.
TGTTTGCTCAATAATTTCCTAGTGATTTCTTCCTAAAACCTATCATTCAAGTTTCTTTAGTGAACATTTCAATTTTTGAATATTAAAAATAATGTATATGTTGAGGGGGGCATGGGGCGGGGGAGGGGGGCAATATGAATTTTAGAAAGGCTTAAGTGGGGCATGGCACAAAAAAGGTTGGAAAACACTGGTATAGACATTCACAATCCTATGATATACATAATCCCATTACTCATACACTATAAAATAATATAACATATTCAAATCCTTGTTTTCCAGGAGTGAATTAGAAGAACGAAGTCACAAACAATAGATTGACTATTTGTTGTCTGGCATATTTCGCTGTATCTCTTCAGGTACATACTGTAGAAATTACTCAACATAACCTAAAGTAATAAGATAAATCCTTAAAATAAATACAAAAACACACATATACACGCAGTTTTTTTTTTCTTTGGCTCGTTTTGAATTCAAACGTAGTCCACTCACGTATAACTACTAGGGAGTGCGCTGGGCTGATTAGCTGTCCCTGTTATCAGTGCCCCATTCCGACTTCTGAGGTACTTGTAATTTAAGATCCCCAAAGTCAACAACGAAAAGTCGACATTTTAGTCAAACGGGTGTAGGAGTTTAACCAACTGCCTCGTCATCAGCACACCAGAAGTTTAAGATAGCGCGCTATTATTCGTTCGGCTCTGCTTACCTCCATTCATACAGTAATTTGAATTTACTACCACGGTAATTTTAAACTGAATGTCATGAATTTTCGTTTGTACAAAGTTGGCTTTTGTTAATAAATGGCATACGACCATAAAGAGCATTGTCCCTATTCACATTATCTTCCTGCTTTGTTTTATGTTTTTTATTTTTATTTTTGCAGTTTGTAACTGAGGAGCTGCAGATAAATAATACTGTCAATAAATTTTGGAATCTTCTGTTTGTGTCTTCGTTACTCTAATATCACATCTGTTGAACAACCACATCTGTGAACATAGATATAGAAAACGGATTCTAAACTATTTTAAACGTATAATATATATCCCAGTTATAACCCAGGAGGGCAGCAAAGGAAAGAAGAAGAAGCACAGGTTTATCGTCATGGCACATGATGATGATGACGATGATGATGATTACAGTGATAAACACATCTCCTATCTAACAACAATAAACAGGCAATACTTACAAACTGAGCAATAGCACTGTTGCTTAAGCCAGCTTCAGAGCCTTCAACAGACAAACGTACTTCCTGTGTATCCCCTTTTGTTTTGTAAATTTCGTTGAAGTTCTCCTTTCTAAGGAGACGGCAATATCGTGAGATGTAAAACTTTCCCACAAGAAATCCAGGCCAAGGTCATGAATATTTAAAATTGTTTACCAGCACTAAGTATCACAATCATCATCAAGTGTCTTGTCAACTGGCGTAGGCGATCATGCTTCTCCACATCTTGCGATCTCAGACGACATGAATCTATTCGTGTTAATGTCTTTCCGTGCCGTGACATCTTTGTTCACAAAACACCTCGACAGTGAATTGTTCACAAATCCTATTGATAGCATATCTATTGTTCACAAATCATGTATATAGTGTATTTATTGTTCACAAATGATGTACATAGCATATACATTGTTCACAAAACATATTGATAGCATATTCATTATTCACAAAACATGCTTAGTGCATATTTATTGTTCATAAATCATATCAATTGCATGTATATATACATATTGATCACAAAACATGTCTATAGCTTATATATATTGTTCACAAAACATGTTGATAACATATTCATTGTTAACATATCGTGTAGATGGCATATTAAATGTTAACAAATAATACAGATATAATATTTATTATACCAAAAAACTTTGATGGCGTAATACTAGCATTCCATTGCGATTGCGATTGACCTTGTTGTTCTGCAGGTCATGTTAGATAATTGTCTACCCACCCCGTGCTCTATCATAGTCATATTTTACAATAAAGTCTACCACTGCGATAAGATGGGGGACGCTGTTATGTAAAGCCTTCACGTTTGTCTGCTGACATACAGGCGGGGCCGTAACATCAAAGATGTGCTCGTCCACAGTAGGGTACAGGGATCTCCACCTCCACCATCCCAGCTGGGTACAAACGCTTTCCTAAGATCCCGTTGCAAGACTTGCCCATATGTGCTACACAACCCATTAGTACCGTATCCTAAGAGGAGTTTTTACATCAAGGAAGAATGTTCCTACCAACATTTATGCCATCATTTGCAAACATCGTGATATGAAGTGTATTTTTGATACCAGACTCCGTTTAGGAGACAGATTCCGCCAACAGCTGAAGGATATCCGTAGCAACACCCCTAAACCGGTCTCTGTCCACTTCAGCAACACAGATCATCAGGGGGTTTCGGATGTTCAGGTCACTGCCATCCAATCATGCTTGTTTGACGAAGAACATCGCAATTGTGCAGAAAACCGTCCCCTCTTCTTGATGGGTTGCCTATCACCACAAGCCCTCAACACTCAGCACAGTTTTATTAAATTGGTGGCATTTTTCCTCTTTTGCTTCCCTAGCTTCCCAGTTGTCACTACCTCCATGCTTCTAACTAAGGTTATCCTACACCCTTTCTCTCTCTGGGAGATTCCATGTGACCGTACAAGTATGAAGTTACCTGTCGTGTCTCGGGGTGCCACATTTCGCACAGCTATCATTAGCATTATAGTGTGCATCTATACGGATATAATCATTCCTCCCTGTCAATAAAAATAATCCAACATATATATATATATATATATATATATATATATATATATATATATATATATATATATATATATATATATATATATATATATATATATATATGTTATGTATGTTTGTTGTTTGGCCATCTAGAATGATGATGACCATTCATTTCATCCAGTGGGGTTGAAGGTGTGCAGCCGTGGGTTCTAAGATGGCTGATAAGGCCTATTTTGGCTCGAAATGTTCTTTGACAATGTGGACAAAGAATGCTTGACGTTTCTGGAGGAGGATTTCCTGCAGTGGTTTTTCTGTTTTGCCTTTTCTTTACAGCTCTTGCAGTCCTGGTTGCCTCACACATGACTGCACCCTTCTGTAATGATGCACGCCATGCATTTCGGTCTCTGGCTGCAGTCTCCCAGGTGTCATGATGAATTACAAAAGCATTCAGAGAGATTTTTTCTGGCTGCTGGGGATGGGGACGGAGCGCTTATGGGAATGTCCCGAATGCTGTGATGTCGGTTCCTAAATCAATCAATCAATCAATCAATCAGAGAGATTTTCAGAGTGTCTTTAAAGCGTTTCCTCTGGCCACCTTGGGAGCGTTTACCACAACGCAGTTCGCTGTAACCAATTCGTTTAGGGAGCCTGTGATCTGGATGCGAGTCAAGTGACCAGCCCAACGAATCTGATTCTTCATCAGTAGAGTGTGGATACTGGGCATGGACGCTCTTTCTAGGACTTCAGTGTCTGGAATCTTGTCTTGCCATTTAATCTTCAGTAGCTTCCTTAGGCAGACTGTGTGGAAGTGGTTTAATTTCCTAGCGTGTCTCTGATAAACAGTCCAGGTTTCACAAGCATATAGCAGTGTGGATAACACAACTGCTTTGTAGACTTTTAGCTTTGTTTGCAGGATATATATATATATATATATATATATATATATATATATATATATATATATATATATATATATATATATATATATATATATCAGCCTATTAAAAGAGGTGTGAGACAGGGATGTCCAATGTCTCCAGGTCTTGTTTCCCCGTACAGTGAAAATATTTTTCAGAAGAAATATAGGCGATATGGAAGGAATCAACATTGGGGGACGATGCATCAATAACATTAGATATGCAGATGATACATTCTTGATTGCAGACAATGAACAGGACCTGCAAAATTTAGTAGGTGCGGTTGTTGTACGCAGTGAACATCTAGGGTTAGAACTGAATATTAAGAAGACACAGATTATGGTCGTCACTGGGAAGAAGGAAATACTACAATGTGATATACGAGTAAATGGGCATATTCTTAAGCAAGTCAATCGGTACAGTTATCTCGAGCACAGACATAACATCTGATGGGAAATGCCTTGAAGAGATTAGAAAAAGAATTGCCATTGCGAAAGTAGCCTTTTGCAATATGAAAAACATACTGACCAATAAAATTATATCAATTGAAACTAGAAAAAGTGTGTTGAAGTACTACATAGAACCTATACTTTAGTATGGATGTGAAGCGTGGACAATAAACAGTCAAGCTGAAAAACAGCTGATGTCTGTGGAAATGTAGATTCTTAGGAAAATGCAAAGAATACCTTGGACAGATAGAAAAACCAATGAACAAGTCCTTCAAGAAACAAATAAAGATCGTAAACTGATTAGAGACATTAGACGTAGGCAGTCAACATTTTTTAGGCATGTTATGAGAAGAAATTAATTGGAGAACTTGGTGACGACTGGCAAGATCGAAGGGAACAGACCAAGGGAAAGACAGAGAAGTAAATACCTTGATGGCTTGGCCACATGGTATGGTCGAGACAGGAACACTAAGCTGATCCACGACTCTGGTGATCGAGTGAAATGGCGGGTCATTACCGCCCACGCTTTCCGGCATGACACATGATTGATTGACATTTTTATGTGTATTTGCATCATTTTATTATACACTGGATTTATATTTGAGGGACTTTCATTTCGTCTTATTAGATGTGTGTCGCTTCAGTGGGACTTAGTGTCTCATTTTGCTTTATATAATAGTATTATTATTTCATTCGTTACGCTATTATTAGGAATATCATTATATGCATATTTTGAATTATTTCTATGTACAATTTCATGTTGCATGCATAATGTTCATTATATACTGGTGATATTGAATGGAATATGGAAATCCATCACGATGAATAGTTGTGTGTTTGTATTATGAGCGGAGCATAGGCATAATAGTCTATTTTCGTAGCAACCTCCACATGTAATAAGATAAACCCCGGGTGAATGTTATATGAGAATAGCATGCTTGTGTTTTAATCATATGTGTGGGTGTATATACATTACTCACAACTATGAGACGTGTTTATGGTGTCCGTAGCCATCTCAAGTGCGTGATGAACGAGCGTTCATACGAGCTTATACAACACCAAAAACACAATGCTCTGGGTGATTTTATTCTACAATGCATGGCATAATAATCAATCCTACTGATCCTATCCTATATGGAACAGTATGAGGGAAGACTCGTATTTTTATACCTTATAATCCCGCATATCCTATGTGGCTTATCACAGGAACTATACCGAACCACCTCTCTCTCTCTCTCTCTCTCTCTCTCTCTCTCTCTCTCTCTCTCTCTCGCTCCCTCTCTCTCTCTCTCTCTAGCTCTCTCTCCCTCTCGCTCCCTTTCTCTCTCCCTCTCTTCTCATATATATCATATACATATGCATGTATTTGGTTGTATGAATGTTTGTTGTGGCCATAAAGGAGCACAGAAAATGAGTTTCGTTATTAGCAACACCAGACTTAGGTGAACATATCATTCTTTTCAACATTCTTTCATTATGACCAACCCTTTACTGGCACCCACTCATGCATTGTACGGACACCCACCAATTGCACTCTTTCTTAGTTTTCCCTCTCGGATCACCACCACATCTCCATCGCTTCCAGTTTCCCACCTTATCTTCATTCACCCTTTGTCATGCACCACTTTCACTCATTACCTGGGATCTTCATTAAACCGTTACCATCACCTTCCCTGGTCCCCGCAACACCACAGACTCCCATGGCTGGCTATGTAAGAGTTTTCAGGTGAAATTTATGTTATATCACAGCCTGGGATTCTGAGATAAATAATAAAGAATTTTGTTTTAAAATTTTCATTTTCTCTTCATTGTTCTAATTTTTTCATCTGTTCATTCTTTCCATCCTGTTATTATGCCATAATATAGTCACTGGAGGGTCTCTCCATGATTATATGTGGTGTTTTGTGTATGTATTTGTTTGCTTATGAAGGCTATACTATGCATCCTCTCATCGCATGGTTTCTATGAACCCTTACAGTATCCTCTCGTTGTCTGTTGTCTATGAACCCGTACAGTATCCTTTCGTTGTCTGTTGTCTATGAACCAGTACTGTATCAGCTCGTTCCCTGTTTTCTATGAAACCGTACTGTATCCTCTCATTGTCTGTTGCTTATGAACCCTGTAATATATTTTCGCAAGCCGTAAAGTTGCTGTGAATATTCCCCGTAAAACAATATGAGATTGACACCGCAACAGTGCTTGTTTGTTCCATACTTCTAAAATCCTACATTAACAACAACTCATTTTCGACGATTCAACCAAAAACTTGGACGGGAAAAGCCAGGATAAAAACCAACAACGACCGATGCATGACCTCACTGTGATACCACAGACTCGTCGTCGCTAGATTAAGGCTTACTGTGAATAGTGGAACTTTTAGCCTCTAAAATCTCTACACATGCTAGATGAATAATTATTTAGTCGAGAGAAAAAAAATAAGGAACAAAATCCAGCAACCAGTGTATTTGGAAACACAACCAAATCTAGGACCTGAAATCTTGGTGTTGACATGTGGTGTTGGAGCCATTCTAAAAAAGAATGAAGATAAAACCAATAATGTTTTAGGTTAGTTTAGTCTGTGAGCCTGTATCCCACGAAGAGTTGGTAAGTCAATGTGTTGTAAACCATGTGGTTAGTTCTTAAGAAATTAATTTAGTAGAAACTAAATATTATATTTAGTTATCATAATTTATGGATAAACTGTACACTAGGGCACACCATAGTGAGTTTCCTTTTCTCCCATTTAAACAACTTATTTAATGTGTAAGCAGTAGGCCTGGTTGTACATTTTATTTCTTAAGAAGTTAAACTAAATCAACGGTGATTTAGGAGTGATTAACTTAAGATTAGGAAGCTAAGAATACTAAGTTCACTAAGAAGAAAACTATTTTAAATGTGCAAACACTGATAAGACAAATTAGTGTAATGTGTAATAGTCAAGTAGTTTTTTTTTCCTTGAGCACATGAGAACCAAATAGATTTCTAGATGTATCATAATTTTGTGTGTTGGGTTAAAGCACCCGTGTGGTGAAGCAAATGTATTTTCGTTGTTGATACTCATGTGGAATTAATATTTGTGCCACATAATAATGCTTAATCAACCGCCATGCAAGTGTGATTATGATTCATGATGAATGAATGTCGATTGAGTATATCACAGAAATCTATGTAAATGATGACAGCATGTGTTGATCCGTGATTGATTGATTGAGGAATCGACATCACAGCATTCCGGGCATTTCCATAAGCGCTCCGTCCACATCCTGAGCAGCCAGCGAAGAATTCCAGCACCAATAGTACCAGTAGCAATCTGATTATATGTCCGTTTCGCCTTTCCTCTGAGCGTTGAGCGTCGTCCAGATCCCCTCGTCACTCCTCGCTGTCTCATTCTTGCCAGACCATGGTAATCCATTTGCTCCTCCGAGGTGTACACGTGCTCCCACAAGGCCGCAACCACGTCTGCCATGTCATGCGTCAATACTCCACCAAGTTCTACAGAGCCAGCCAGTCTGTCTGCCTTTTCATTTCCCAGCCCACCGGCATGCCCCGGAGAAAAGATCCAGGTGATGCTTGTTACCCGTGACCTCCGAAGCGAAACAAGCCACTCCGTCCTCACCCTCGTGAGCATGCTTTCTGAATCAGTTACAATCACGATGTGGTGATCCATGTGTAATTTCATTATTGCTAAACAGGAGGAATCATCCTTTGTGAATCTCATAAGTATGCCAAATGATCACATAAGTCTATGTCATTGAAGAGATTATGTCTGTGGGGATTCATATGTAATTTCATTATTGTTAAACAGATATGAATTTATCATTTGTAAAATCACATCAGTATGACTAATTATCATCCAGGAAAATATTATAATTTCTGATGAATGATGGTGGAATGAATGAGATTCCATTTTAATGTCATTGTTGTTGAATCTGTGAATTTATCATGTGTAAAGCACATACATATGCTTTATTTTCACCGATACAGATATGATTATGTCTGAATGAATGTCGATTTCTATGAATGAATGAATGAGTGAAATGATCATCCGTGCACATATGAATATTATATCTGATGAATGAGTGAAATGATCATCCATCACATATGAATATTATGTCTGATCAATTAGGAGAATGGGTGAATGAAGTGACATGCTAAGAAGGAGGGAGTATAAGCTAACAGTCAATCTCAAGATAGAAGGCAACTTTGATGTGTAATGTCCTGTCTATCACAAGAGAACATGTTCAGCATAACCCATACACTGAGTAATATTTTAGTGCACTCCGACGCATGACAACACTTTGTATTAAATATCATTCATGATACCATCATCGGGTTTTGTGCCCTAAGCACGACACAGCCCATATTACATATCACGCATACTACTAGCATCTGGTTTTGTATCTTAAACAAGACCCCACTTTGTATTTCATCTCACCCCTGTTACAACATATGGTCTAGTGAGGATGATAATTGTAATGATAATGATAACGATGGACGCAGGAAATAACAGAGTCCATGGGAATATCGATACATGAAGCCCATAAGCGGGCACTCTCCCGCTGTTTATACTTCACCTCGACACCGCAAGGTACAACAGGAACATGATGAGATGAGATAATGATGATGATGATAATGATATAATTATAATGATGAGAATTATGATGATGATCGCAATAACAATGATGATGATGATAAATAAGATAAAAGCATAGTACAGACATGGTGAAGAGGGGTGAAATTTACGCGCCTTAAAACTTTTGATTAGAAAAGAATTCACCTGAATACTATACTAGAATTGATACCATGATGTACTTATATTGTTTATAAGCAACTACTCATAAGCAATAGGGAATGATTTTAAAACCCCTTAATGTATGAGACCTTTTTCTTTTATTGGAAGAAGATGTAGAGAAGATAACTAGGTACATAAGAGGATGGGGGACATAGTTGTCAAATTCCAAATCAATCAAGGTATTACTTAACCAGGGGACCCTGATGACAGGCATAGGTGAAGATGAAACTGCACATCTGCTAGTCTAAACCTTGAACACCTTATAATGGAAGATTGGATGGAGAGCAAACAATTATGTTGGTGATAAATAATTGAGAATACCAAGGCTACCTTTCTCCTGTGTTTATTTTTCTCTAGGAACAAGATTCCTTTTATTGATTTCACTTGTGTTCTTAGGAGTTTACAACAATTCATTTCTAATGTCATATTAAGGATGTGATTAGATTATGTTGATTGCTGAAACTTCAGGGAATGTCTAGATCCAGCTAGATCCAGACCTGAGTTGGTTGAATGCAGCACTTTGTGAATGCAGCACTTTGTGAATGTAGCACCTTGTTGAGTGAGCACCTGGTTGAGTGATGCCCTTGAAAGAGTAGTGCAGAAAGCTATTCACCTGCAAGTTTCTCCTCGATCCATGAAGGACAGGTAACACAGATGTTATATTCTAAACCCCAAAAAGGGGAAATTAGAGCCAATATTCTGCTTAGACCCGGAACAGATCAACACGAAGAAGAAAATAAATAATATATAGTCATTGAGAGATTAACACAAGGGATCCACAAACCTGGAAGTGGAGAAACAGGATTGTATCCAGTTCTTTTTTTTCTTCAGATTACACACACCAGTAGAAGAGGTGGCACTTCAATTATGTCTACTTATAAATAGACGTATATGTCCTTGTTGAATGGAAAAAGATTGTATTTTTGGAATGCAATGCTAAAAATCCAAGTTTATGTTTATTCAATCATGAAAATGAGGTCATGTCATGTATTGAATGTTTTTCTTGTCGTAGTAAAATAGTTTTAATAAACACCCTAGATTAATAATTATTTAGTTGGTAGAGGAGAGGCAAGGAACCACCTAAAGGATATTTTGGAAACTCAGTAAAAGCTTCATTGTTTTCCTAGAGGTATTCCTTGGTTCTCCGAAACTCTATTTAATGGTCTCAAACTACTGAGCCAGTAACAGCTAAATTAATTATAACGGGCAGGATCACATTGTGAAAGAGGATCTTAGTATCCTTTATCTCTTTGGGGTTGTCCAAATATCTACTATACATCCGACAAACCCGTACTGTATCTTCTCGTCTGTTTTTTTTTTATGAACCCGTACTGTATCCTCCCGCTGTCTGTTTTCTCCAACAGTGTACCTACATAACTTGCGTCTGTGGCTTAGGCGATAGTGAAATACTGTCTCATAATTCTTCAACATACCGTGTCGAACGTGTGACATCAGCCGCCGGTCATTTGGAAGCAGCCAGCGTATGCCGACTTCGTTGGAATGATACATCTGCGGTTCAGAAAGCAATGGCAAACTACTGAATTAAAATTTTCAAGAAAATCACAAATAGTCAACAAATGTTGCCGTTAAATGCAACGTCCTGTAAGGGACATGCAACTAGCTTTTACTGAATTCCAAAGTTAGCCTGATAAGTATTCCTCAAATTTATGAATTATTATTACCATTTGAATTTATTACCAGATTTGAGTCAAGGACCAGCATTATCAGACTCGGGACATTCCCGTAGACCTCCGTCTTCATATGCAACAACCAACGAAGATGCCATTACTAATGCACAGTCTGACCGTGTGTCCGTCTGGTTTTTCCTCAGATTTCATCGTGTCGGCCAGATCCTCTGGTCACTCCCTGCAGCACCATTCTCTCCACGCCGTGATGATCTTGCTGTTCAACCGGAATACTTGTATACACACGATCCCAGAGGGCTCAGACTACATTTGCCTTATCATGCACAATAAGCGGTGCAGCACCAGTCATTCTGTCCGGCGCTTGTTTTCCTCGACACTGGCATGTCCGGGGGGGGGGGGGGTGGAGAGAGAGAGAGAGAGAGAGAGAGAGAGAGAGAGAGAGAGATAGAGAGATTAAACATAGGCCCTCTATTTTGATTGTTTAATTGAAGCCTGCCACTCTATCCGAAGCATGCGTATCTTCACCTTTCTCATCATACTTTGTGAGTACGTTACAATCACTATATAGTATGCTGTTTGTCCCCCAGCCAGTGGAATACCGCATAGACTTCCTCCACCTCCATTCTCAGTCTAGATATTGTGGTATCATATGCCAGGCTCTCCTGCATCAAACACCGTTCACCAACCATCGCGATGAACCCTCAAACACTTTTTTCACTTCTTATCACAGAGCCATCTAGAGATAAGTATCGTAGTGAATCAGTTGCCGCTCCTCCCATTCAGTGCAGCTTGCCGGCAATTTCCAACATCCCTGATCCAATATTAGGTGACCTTATGCTGACTACTATGTTCAGAAAGTAGTGTCCTTATTACTGGCAATCACTGATCTCTCCAGTCGTCGCAATTTTAACCCATACCACGTGTCTCAATATATGGCCGACGAACGCTGCTTCTCTCTCTCTCTCTCTCTCTCTCTCTCTCTCTCTCTCTCTCTCTCTCTCTCTCTCTCTCTCTCTCTCTTATTGTTTTCTATTAGCCTCTCCCTGTAATCATTGTTAGTTACTCTGACAGTCTAAGATATTTGCAACAAATGTCTTAGTAACCACATCTCCATTCCCTCCAAGCTCTTCTAAATTTCTTTATTCCGTTATATAATTCACTGAAATATCAAAAAAAAAAAAAAAAAGGTTCTATATAACAAGCCTCTACTCTCTTTCAGACAGCCAGTGAGAGTGACTTACTGCATACGCTACTTTTCATTTCCTGAAATGCAATAGTAATCATAACTGTACGTATTTAGCCTCAGTTCCATAATAAGATGTATCTGTAGAATGATAACACAGCACAATAATCATGAATCTGCGCTTTTATTTTAACAGCTATATGTAGAATGACTTCTACAAAATATTAATATAAAGCTTTAACCGGAATTCAACAATCGTGATTTTCGGAAAGTTTTGCAAAGTCAAATAAAGTACTGCGACAACTAGCGCCATTTCTGACGTATAGGGAGATACATGGAACTACTAAAGTTAATACAGTCAAACCTCGGTTTTCGTCGATAATCTGTCCGAAAACAATCCACGAAAATCGAAACCGACAAAAACCGAGGTAGTTATTTTCATATGAATCAATGTAAATCCAATTAATTCGTTCTAGACACTCCAAAATACATACCAAAAAGACATTTTATAGAAAATAAATATAGTGTTTAATACTATTTTTCTGCATCCCCTGTAGATGGCCAGCCCATGGATAGTGCCGATGTTATTAACTTCCTCAAAGATATGGCGAGAACAGAGGACTTTGACGTCAGTGATTCCACATCGCTGTCCAGGATGAAAGACCTGGGAGTAAGAATCTGCACAGCCAGACGCGAGAGGTACATCGGAAAAACAAGGCGCCTCGTCAACCAACACAGAACTGGCACTATTAGCCACCGGACGCTGATGCATATGCTGGGGGGAGGATCTGAGCATCTATGGACATGTCCGGAGTGCAATGAAGATACCCCAACTGATAACTGATAACTGAACTATTTTTCTGTCCCAGACGTGTCCGAATTCGCATCTTCGGCGTGTATGCTAGTGCACCCTTGAATTTTTTGAACCATAATCTGTTGGCCTTTAAATCACTAAGTAAACTGGCATTCGTCCCAGTCAATTTCTTAATGAGATCGGTATACAACAGACTGACCTTTCCACATATGATTGCCTTCGAAACAGAATCGCCATCTAACTGGTTTTGATTTATCCAAATTAATTATAACTGTTCGACATCTTCAATTGTTTGTGATCTCTGTTTCGTTAGCATATTCATATCTTTCACTATATTAGCCTCTGTTATTGCTTCATTTTTCGCCACAATGACACTTATCGTGGATGACGATTTCCCGTTCATGCGGCCGATTTCAGCAATCTTAATGCCGCTCTCATATTTTATTATATGCAAGTGATGCTCACACAACGAAAAACAACGCTAAATTGAGCAGAAGAACATGTGGGTCCCTTTGTTTTCGCAAAATTAGCAAAGAGGTCATGTTGGCACATCGTCGAAATCCGAAGCAATCGAAGAAAACCGAGACAATTGTTAGCGAAAATAATCGACCGAAGGCAACGAAAACCGAGGTTTGACTGTATCATCAGATTACTTTTTGGCTGACATCTTGCTAGTAATATCAAACATGGACGCTTACTGCAACAAATGAGCGCAAAGTCATAACACCAGAGACGAGATGCCTCAGAAGAACAGCGGGAGTGTATCCGAGAGATAGAATCAGGAATTAGGAAATTAGAAGATTATTAGGTCTGAAATCAGTCATGGAAGTCATTAAAGAACAACCGATTAAATGGTGTGAATACCTCATGACAATGTGGGCGTACAACCACCACAAAGAGTCACATTGAAGAAATATTATGGCTGCAGTACACAGGGAAGACCAGGTAAAAGATGGAGTGATGGTATCAAGAACAACCTTAGAGAAATATAGACCAATTTACAAAGCGCATGAAAAGATACGTACATCACCCTCAACACTTCACCGGGTAAATGGAGGAAGAGAAGAAGAAGAGGACACGCAAAAACAATAATGTCCCATGATAATGCCTCGGTGTGGCAAACTCAGCCCTGGGGACCGAGTATCCACCGGGATAAGTGGACAACTCTGCAGCTGAGCAGAGCAGGGCACTCACTTGTCCTGACAGTTGGAAATGGCTGTCAACGGCAGAGGTAAAATATCCCCATGTTGATGTGGAAGTCAGGTGGAAACCACCACATTATCTTCCCAAGATTTCATGAGTATCCACATTTTGAAGTCAGTAAACGACATTAATGAGTTACATGTGACACCAGACCATCATCAGGCAACTGATGGCAAAGCAAAAACTAAATTGAATATATTTTAAAAAGGAACACGGAATGGTATTACATTAAATGAGTTGGGAAAGTTGAATACTGCATGAGAGAAATGGAAAATATGAAAATTAATATCCTGGGAATAAGTGAGGTGGAAGGAATCGGGTAAAATCAAACTGACAAACATACAATAATTTATTCTGTAGAGGATGGACACGAAACAGAAGTGGGACTATTATTTTGATTTTGTTTTTTAAACAGCCAAATCCATTAATGGTTACTTGAGTATTTCAGATAGAGTTAGTATGATTAAAATCAAAGGCAAACTAATAGATATAAATATTATACAATAATATGCACTAACAACAAGCAAGGATGATGAAGAAATACAACACTTGAATGGTGAAGTAGAAATGGCGATATCTCAAATTAGATCACAAGAAATAAAAATAATACTAGGAGATGTTAACGCAAAAGTAGGAAAGGGGAAATGGAGGATGTAGTGAGGGATTAAAGTGTAGATACAAGAAATGAAAGAGAAAAGAAATTAATAGAGTGGGCAAGCATAAATTATATGATAACTGCAAACACCTGGTTTAAACACAATAAAAGACAACTTTACACATGGAACAGCCCTGATAAGAAAATACTCAACCAAATTGACTGCATAATATTTAATAGAAGATATAGAAATACTTCAATAAATATTAATACAATGCCTTGTGCTGACTGTAATAGTGATCACGTATCACTATGTGGACAAATAAAAGTAGGATTGAAGAGATGAAAAAGAGTGGTTAAGAGTAAAAGACGTATAAAAGATTTTCAGATAAAGAAATTCAGAAACAATAGAGAGTGACTGTGAAGAATAGGTACAATACAATAGTTACATTTTTTTTTTTTTGCATATCCTATTTACAGGACATTGCTGTCAACACCAGCACTACTGTTGTTGATGTCTTGGCAAGTTTACGTTCAGTAGTTTGCCATACCAACACGTTAAAGTTCGGTCGCAGTTGTGGTTCGAACGCAGGTAAGCGGAATTACGAACCGCGTCCGCAAAGCCTTGCAATTAGTACATTCATCATCAAGTGCCATGCCGACTGACGTAGGCGTTCATGACTCTCCACAGATCTCGGTCTTTGGTTTTCTGGATCAACTCTGCCGTTGATATTCCTCCATGCCACCGTCGCAACCCATCCAGCATCATTTATCGTGGCCTGCCTCTGCCTCTCTTCCCCTTGATCTTTCCATTTGTCACAATATTCTCCAATGCCTCTCTTCTCATCACATGACCAAAAAAAAAGCTGTTTGTCTCTTTCTTATTGTTGTATATAGTGTTCTAGTTTCATTAGCCTCTTTCAGGCATTCGCTGTTAGTTACTCTGGCAGTCCAAGGAATTCGCAACATTCGTCTCATAAACCACATCTCTGTTTCTTCCAGCCTCTTCCTAATTTGTTCATTTACGTTCCAAGATTCACAGCCACACAGCAAAACTGGTTCTATATAGAATTTCAGCACTCTCTTTCTTACATTCATTGATTGTGACTTATTGCATAAGATACTCTTCATTTTCTTACATGCTACTTTTGCCTGCCCTATTCTGCTCTTAATATCTGTATCTATCTATCTATCTATCTATCTATCTATCTATCTATCTATCTATCTATCTATCTATCTATCTTTCTATCTATCTATCTATATATCTATCTATCTATCTATCTATCTATCTATCTATCTATCTATACATATATATATATATATATATATATATATATATATATATATATATATATATAAAATTAATTTTATATCATATTGTAATAATTTTATATCTTAGGATCTTTTATGGCTTTAGGCTAGGATCTATAATTTTATGACTTAATAATTTTTAATAATTTTAATAAGTTTCTTAATATTAATACTTAATTATATTAAAGATTGTCGTGTGTCCCTTTAAAGTGTCGTCCCTAGAGTGAGGGGAGTCAACACCCACATTATTTTTTACCCCTTTTTACTATCCTGGAGAATCCATTAGCTTCCGTCCAACACACTCCATCAGTTCATGGACACCTTTTCCTCTCTCTATCACTGTCGTACTATGCCCCCTCTCATTCTTCCCCACGCAACATATTCAACAACTCTTGCTTTTAAAAAATTAATAAAGATTAATTTATTAAAAGAAAAGTGTAATGTACGTGAGACGTGTATGCGAAGAAAATGTGTGTTGTGTATTCTAATGTAAATGTAGAGGTCAGACTACAAAGTTCATGATCAGAGTCCACTCATCATGGCAAGGATTACACGACATCACAAGAATCAGCACAATGGACCTCACCAAATGCAGCGTCTTTCCCGCCAGACATGTCCTCCTCCAGGAGCTTTGATAACCATGAGGTCTGATTCCCATTCAAATCCACTGTCCGGAAATGATACTATTTTTATTTCTTAAAAAAAAAAACTGTTCCTAATAGTTTAGAAACTGAGACCTCACAATTCCTGCCCAGTGAAAAGTGGAACACTGTCCCATGAACATGACGTTTTTCCTTCTTGCGAAATGTTCTACAGTTTTCACTCTTAAAACAGTCATTGTATCTAGACTCAAATGGATATCTTAAGTTTCTAGATATTGTCTTAATGTTATGATTTCCTTAATACGTGGAACAACCACTCTCCAATGTCTTGGTTTCGTGTAATGTGAACATCAATCCCTACTGTTCTAGTAATAAGTGGACTGAACATCCATCACTACTGGTATGTTCACAAATGGTATGAAATCAAAACTCATCACTAAGTTGCGGTCCACGGGTATTGTGTAATCTTCTTAGTAATGTTATCAGTATTTATCCTGTAGGATACTTATACTATTCAGCCCCACCGAGCAATGTTTATCAACTTCTTCTAGCATAGGCACAGTGAGAAAGTTGCTGGCCAATCTTTGTGCACCAAAAATTATCTGTGATCTGAATTTTCAATGGTTCCGTGTTCTTCATCCCAACCAGAGGGAACCTGTAAAATATATAATACAACTGGTGAGAGCCTCCCCGTCACTGATCCTTATTAGATGATCGTGGGCCATCGGCCTCACTCAGAAAAATACAGTGAACCTAACTCTGTCAGGGACAGATGAACTGAACACATAGGTTTTCATCAGGCCAAAACAAGAAGAAAAAACAACAACAGAGTGCGGAACCCCCCCCCCCCCCTACCAGGGAGCACCCACTGGAAGATCCCAATTATCCCCCATTACTCAATTCTCAACTAGTAGAGCTTATCAACACTTCACTACTCTATTTTCAACTAACAGAGCTAATCATCGCTTCACTACTCTAGCTAGTTTCAACCCTGCTACTGCCTAATTTCACCTACACTACTCACCTACACCAAATATACCCATCAAAGACAAACAATGTAATCAATTGTTATCCGATGACCTTCAAAAGCAACGATGGGCAGAACATTTCAAAGAAATATTAAATAGACCGCAGCCTGACACTGTTCCGAACCTGGATGGAGAAATTACTATGCCCCCACTAGATGCCTCCTGCGAGTCATTCACCATGGAAGAGATTAAAGCAGCCATAAAAAAATTGAAGAACAACAAAGCTGTTGGTGAAGATGAAATCTCAGGAGAAATGCTCAAAGCAGCAGATGAGAACACCTTACAACGTTTGTTACAGCTGATCAATGAAATCTGGCAAAGCGAATCCCCACCACAACAGTGGAAAGATGGTGTAATTTTCAAACTGCCTAAAAAGGGCGATATGTCTGATTGCAATAATTGGCGTGGTATCACTCTATTGTCAGTACCAGGAGAACTTTTTTGTAGCATGTTACTTGAGAGATTGAAAAAGGCAATAGATGAAAGGCTCAGAGAAAAACAAGCAGGCTTCAGACCAAAACGGTCATGCATAGACCACATTTTCACCCTCAGAATAATCATTGAAGACTCCGTAGAATTCCAGTCGAAATTAATCACCAACTTTGTCGACTTTCAAAAAGCCTTCGACAGTATCCACCGTCCTTCACTTTGGAATCTAATTAACATCTATGGTTTTCCTACCAAATATACCAACGTCATAAAATCTTTCTACAAAGAAACACGTTGCTGCGTAAGAACAGAAACAGGCAACTCTGACTAGTTCTCAGTCGAAACAGGAGTGAAACAGGGTTGTGTCCTATCACCGATGCTTTTTGGAATAGCTATCGACTGGGTCATGCGCAAATGCACAAACAACACAAATATGGGTATCCATTGGGTTGACAAAATTCTAGAAGACCTGGACTTTGCCGGCGACATAGTGCTTTTAAGTTCAACACACCCGGATGCCCAAGAGAAAATAAACCACCTCCAAAATGTTTCAGGGCAAATTGGTCTCCAAATTAACACCACAAAAACAAAGACTATTGATCTTACCAACAGTTCAGATGACACCAAATTAAACAGCTACGTTCTTGAAAAAGTCAACAGCTTTACATACCTAGGAAGCAAAATGACATCTACAGGGGACTCAACACCAGAAATATCATCTAGAATCGCACTGGCATCTAGTGCCTTCAATAAACTGTCAAACATCTGGAAGTCAAAGACACTCAGCAAACACACAAAACTTAAAATCTTCAACTCTTGTGTGATTCCAGTGTTAACGTATGGATGTGAAAGTTGGAAATCAACGGTAGCTTTAGATAAAAAATTAGACAATTTTGAGAACAAATGTCTTAGAAGACTTCTAAACATCCACTGGACAGACTTCAGAACCAATTCACAAATAAGACAAGAGACTAAGCAAGATACAGTATCCAATTTCATAAGAAGACGCCGTTGGAACTACATCGACCATGAACTCAGAATGGACAAGTCAAGACTCCCCTACCAAGCCCTCATATGGTCACCAGTAGGGAAAAGAAAACGGGGAAGACCAAGAGAGACCCTGCGTAGAACCATCATTAGAGAAGGCTCATTCAATGGCCAAGTAAATATCCAAGATCTACAACAGGTAGCAGCGAACCGCCAAACATGGAGAGACAGGACTTCTGCCCTATGCGCCGCCTTAGGCTCAAGAGGAAAGACTAACTAACTAACTAACTACTGCCTAATTTAATTAGGACTAAATATACAATATGTTATACCTTATACAACACCGCAGTTCTACCAAATCACATCTACATTTGCCATGACAGGCACGTGTACAATTAAATCCATTTAATTCCAAACACGGTAGACATTATTAAGATCCATAACTGCAGAGCCAAGGCACTTCTGCCTAAATCAACTGTCGGAGTTACACTGTCTCACCAAGTTGTGTTTTTGGCAAACGCCTTGAATTGGTCACGTGACGTTTCTTTGATGTTCACCCCAGACTCTCAAGGGGCACAACCGATTTCCAGAATATTATATCCCTTGGGCCTAATCAATGTAAGAGTTGTCTTTTCTTGTTTTGACAACCAACACGAACTAGTGTGTTTCTGCATTCCTTGAACTCGGGTCTCAACAAAAAGCCGCCAATCCGTTTTGATGTAGGAAACTTCTCAATGTCTCCCGACCGCTCCTATCTCGCCGACCAGAAGTAAACAGTTGCAGCTGCGAACACAAGACTGTTTTTTATGTGCCGGTTATAAACAAGTGTGGCCTTGAAACCACGCCGTGAATTAGACTGTCTGTATTATCATCATCTGGTTAATCCACTGTGATTTTCATGACAAAGATACAAAAATATGCACAGGCAAATAAGTGAGCTCACGACGGGAATAAACGTAAGAGTAAACACATAGTGTTTGAAATTAAAAACAGGAAAAGTATTGTTGGAGGAAGGTGGAATGAGTATATAAGAGAAATACATGATGGAGAAAGAGAATAATTAACAGAAGACAGTAACTTAGGTCTACCTATTCTAAAAGAATAAGTTGCTGACACTGTCAAATATATGATGAAAGGAAATACAGTCGGGTCAGTTGGAGTCACTAAAGAAGAATTAGAAATACTGAGAGAATTTGGAGTATATATTTTAACCAATTATTTTATTTATATGTATAACAGTGGATATTTACCGAGTGTTATGATGAAATTTATAACTATACCAAAAAGGCCATTAGCAATTGAATGCGAAGACTTTCGTGCAAAGAACATTATAAACCATGTCACTAAGCTTCTATTAAGAATTGTCATGAAAACAATAAGAAAGAAAATAAAAATGGAAATTGGTGAAAAACAGTATGAATTTGTGGAAGGAAAAGGTACAAACAATGTAATATACACATTAATCATCATAAAGTGCCGTGCCGGCTGGCGTAGGCGTTCATGGCTCTCCACAGAACTCGGTCTTTTGTGTTCTGGATCAACTCTGCTGATGATATTCCTCCAATCCACCGTCTAAATCCGTCCAGCATCATTTCTCTTGGTCTGCCTCTGCCTCTCTTCCCCTCGATCCTTCCAGTTGTCACGATGTTCTCCAATGCCTCTCTTCTCATCATATGACCATAGAAAGCTGTTTGTCTCTTTCTTATTGTTGTATATAGTGCTCTAGTTTCATTAGCCTCTTTCAGGCAATCGTTGTTAGTTACTCTGGCAGTCCAAGGAATTAGCAACATTCGTCTTAAAAACCACATCTCTGTTGCTTCTAAGTTCTTCCTAATTTGTTCATTTACATTCCAAGATTCGCTGCCATACAGCAAAACTGGTTCTATATAGCATTTTAGCACTCTCTTTCTTACATTCATTGATAGCGACTTATTGCATAAGATACTCTTCATTTTCTGGAATGCGGCTTTTGCCTGCCCTGTTCTTCTCTTAATCTCTGTTGTACATTTTCCATCCGATGTTACGAACACTAATAGAAAGATCTATAGAGAAATAGATAGACATACATGTGTGCGCATCATACATTATACCAAAGCATTTGATAACTTAAAACATGATGTACTGATTAAAATGTTAGAGTATATCAACATTGATGGGAATTATCTCAACATAATAAAAAATATTCATTGGAATCAAGTAGCAGTAATTAAAATGAGAAATAAAGAGGGCAGTTATGAACAAACAAAGCTAAGCGTGCGACAATGATGTGTTTTGTCACCGGATCTCACCGGAAATTGAATATACATGATGGATACACAGCAAAGGGAAGACCAGGTAACAGATGGAGTGACGCTATCAAGAGCAATCTTAGAGAAATGAAGACCAGCGTACAAAGGGCATTGGCTGGAGCTCACAAAAGATCCCTACATCTCCCCCAACAATTTTCTAGGGTAAATGGAGCAAGAGAAGATGAACAAGACATGTCAACAACAAGAATGATAATAGTATCTTCTTCTCTTTTTCCTCTTGTACCTTGCGGTGTCGTGGTGAAATACAAACAGTGAGATAATATACTGTAGGATCTCTAAATCCCAGCAAAGCTGGTGTTCTACTCTCATTTATGACAAAATCTTGCTACTTTTTAATGTCCAGTGTGGCTTTTGTTATCTTCTTGTCTATGGCATTTATTTCAGCTTGTATCTGTTTCTCACTCTTGGATAAATTTTGTTTTTCCTGAAAAGATTTATCAGTTTTACCGACACCAAGGCCATAGCTGGTTGCAGACATCAAAGCACGAGCGGCGGCTACTGCTACACCAACAGGTCCGGTTACTACTATCAAAGCAGCAACAGCAGCGACTGTTCCAAATCCAGCAATAGCTTTTAAACCTGCAGTGATAATACCATACTTGGACCAGCTGGACTTTTCTTCCCGAATATGTTCCAGTTTCTCGGCCAGACGGTGGAGCTCGTCAACATCATGTAGAGCAATTTTCACTCGCTGAACATTCGACATTAAATGTTTGAGTAAGCCAGTTCCTTTATCTTTCTCTGTTATTTCATCCCTTAGATCATCTAAGCTCTGGAGAATGCTTTCCTGTTCTCTATCTGATGGTGCTTTCTTTAGCTTCAGTAAATCTGCTGCCAGCAGACCAACTTGCATCTGTAGGCTTTCATTCAACATTGGCAAACTTTCTTGAACTATCAACTTATCTCTTGCCGCTTTAGCCTCTTCAAAACTCTGGCTGGTGTATCTACCGTTCAGTTTTCTCAAACTGTCTGCAAGCTGAATTATTTCTCGTCTTTGTGTCTCCTTTTTCTCTGGATCCTTTTCTCTGTTGTTAATCAGCAGGAATCTGTCACTAAAGTTGTCAAATAACTGTTTGAAAGCTCCACTTTCTTGCATGCAACATTCTTTAAAACTTATGTCACTGCAGCCTTCATTTTCCATGTCTCCCTTGAAATGATCTCCACGAGTGACAACAACGATTAAATGTTGCATATATCTGTCTCCAAATATTGTCTTCAGAGTAACTAATGATTTGATTTGATCTTCTGTGAAACGATCGCGTCTTATAACAAGTATAAATGCATCAACGCCGCCATTGCACATGCGAAGCGCTGTGGTCATATTTAAGGCAGCTGTTTCCTCTTCTTCCCTACTATCCGGATCTGTGTCCATTAAGCCTGGACAGTCCACTACTTTGACGGGAAAGTTATCGAAACGCGTGAACTTATTAACAACATCCTTCGATACTGGTTTCGTCTTAAAAGATTCAGTGAACATGTGATGACCAAGTATAGTGTTTCCCGTTGCACTCTTCCCCTGCCCTGTCTTTCCAATCAACATCAAATTCAGTTCCTTTTCCCCTGTGCTGCCTGCCATTTTCCTGTAATAGAAAGTAATTCACTGTTTAGTGATTACAAAACAGCAGAACAACGGAATTAATCAAATGCATACCTAATTTGGAAATGCTTTATAATGCAGTTTTCTTGGCCGAAACAATGCACACATCAAAGAATGATAAATTCATTACATATACTAAACAATGAACACAGTTTAGATATATGTAGTATAGTATGTCCGATTGCGGTATCATTTTAGGAGCCTCAGCTCAAAAATCGATAAGATATATCTTTATATAAGCCTTGTAAGCTGATCCCGCTGAGGTACCGACGACATCATAAACCGACTCCTCAAAATGAATAATTAAGCCGGAGATAAAAATTGTATGAACAATAGATTAATTTTGTTAGCAGGTAGGTTGTCTTATTGCTTTCCATGGGCTTGATTTATTAGTGTTGTAGTGTCCTACACATAAAAGTTGTAGGTACGATTAGTGTATAAACAACAACATCATGCAATTCCAACAGACATATAAACGAACAAGACACAAGAAACTTTCTTAAGAGTTACAACGAATCAAGCCAGTTTTAGCGATACCAATCACGGACATCTAGCAGAATAAGTTTATTTAGGTTGTTCATGGGAGAGTGAGCATGAGGGAGGGAAGGTGTAATGTTCGCCTTGTCTGAGACATCAATTCTTTGGTTGACGGTTTCCTTGCTTGTGTTATTATAGTAAATAGGTTCTTATTAATCTTGAATGTTGTATCTGAGTAGTCGGTATGGTGCTATTTGCATAAAAGATTACCAATAAGTAGTTGGTTTATGTGGGGGTGACGTATGGTAGCGGGGTAGGGGTATCTACTATCAAAGGAGAAGTAAGGCGCCTCCTTCCCTCCGCTAGCCTACGGGACACCCTTGGGCAAGGTGGAGTACCCGTTTAGCCCCCCGATCAGGGTTACGAGAAGCCATGGGTGCAGGTGGTGGATGAAGATGGAGAGCAGCCAACAGATAGTTGTAGGTTATGGTCTCCACCTTCACGACGGTAGGCAGAGGATCTCTATTTTGAGGAGACAATGGCTACGGTCACTGACCAGTATGGTCACTGCTAGGAAGGAAAGCAATGGCAAACTACCTTCTTTACAGATGCCAAGAAAATCATGTTGTGTGGAGATGGAAAGGAGCAGGGATAAGGACAGGAGAGGATTGTAAGATTATTTACTCTGGGTGAGAAGAACAGCAAAGAGGTGTAGCCATTATATTAGATAAGCAAACATCAAATTATGTCAAGGGATATCATGCTGTGTCAGACAGAGTCCTATTAGTAAAATTAAACGGAAGACCTTTTAAAATAAATGTCATTCAATTATATGCCCCAACAAGTGAAAGCAGTGAAGAAAGCATAGAGGAATTTTATAATGACGTGGAGTCTGCTTTGAAGAACTGCAAAAAATCAGAAATAAATATCATAATGGGTGATTTCAACGCAAAAATAGGACAGCAAGGCGATGGATGCAGTGTAGGCAACCATGGTTTGGGAGAGAGAAATGAAAGAGGATACAGACTTGTAGAATGGGCAAAAGAACATAAATGGTTGTAGGAAACACCTGGTTTAAACAGCATCCTAGAAGATTATGGACATGGAGGAGTCCAGACAGCAGGATTAAAAACCAGACAGATTACATCCTGATTAGCAAAAGGTTTCGAAATGCGTTAACAGTCGTAAAAACAGTTCCAAATGCAGACTGTTACAGTGATCACAGATTAATTACAGGCACATTGAGGGTAAAGTTAAAGAAAGTCAAGTATACAGCAGGAAACCCTAAATATGACTTGTGCAAATTGAAAACTGACAAAGAAATACAAGATAATTTTAACATAGAAGTAAAGAACAAATTTGATATATTGTCTGATCTAGAGATCCTGTTTCAAGATGTAGATGATCAATGGGAAACGATGAAGAATTCAATCAGTTGCGCAGCAGAAAAAACTATTCCAAAAGTAAAGAAAGTGGGCCGTAAGACATTGATGACTGAAGAAATTTTACAACTAATGGAAACAAGAAGACAGAACAAAAATAATCCTGCCAAATATGAAGAAATTCACAGAAAAGTGAGAACCTTATGTAAGGAGGCAAAAGAAACATGGCTTGAGAAAAATTGCAGAGAAATTGAAAAACAACACAACAGTAACAATGCGAAACTAATGCACAAAAGAATTCAGGAGCTTACTAATCAAAGAACACGTACATCAGCAGGCTGCCTAAAGACAAAAGATGGAAGAGTCATAATAGAAAAAGATCAGATATTACATGAATGGTCAGATTACGTGAAAAACCTGTATGACGATAACAGAGTCGAACAGTATGATGTTCAAAATAATAATGAAGGACCAGCAATTTTGAAGATGGAGGTTCAGAATGCTCTTAACCATATGAAATCTGGCAAGACCCCCGGTTCAGACAGCGTCACAACAGAAATGATTAATGCTTTAGAAGAATATGGAATAGATAAAGTTACCAGTCTGCTTAATACAATATATGATACTGGAAATATACCTCAGGAGTTATGTAATTCTGTATTTATTGCAATCCCAAAGAAATCAGGAGCCTTGGAATGTGATCAACATCGAACAATTAGTATAATGGGTCACATCACGAAGATTTTGCTAAGAATTATCATGCAAAGAGTTAGGAGGAAAATACAACCTGAAATAGGAGAAGAACAATGTGGGTTTGTGGAAGGCAAGGGTACAGTAAATGCTGTGTATATACTGAGAAACATAATCGAACGTTCTATAGAAGTAAACAAAGATCTACACCTTTGCTTTATTGACTACGCAAAGGCTTTTGATAAAGTGAGACATGTCAACATGATAAGGATGCTTGAAGATCTACAAATTAATGGAAAAGATCTTAGACTTGTAAAAAACATATATTGGAAACAACAAGCTGTCATAAGAGTTGATAATGAAGTAAGCCAATATCAGCCTATTAAAACGGGTGTGAGACAGGGATGTGTAATGTCTCCAGATCTGTTTTCCCTGTACAATGAAAGTATTTTCAGAAATATTGAAGATATGGAAGGAATCAACATTGGGGTACGATGCATCAATAACATTAGATATGCAGATGATACAGTCTTGATTGCAGACAATGAACAGGACCTGCAAAATTTAGTAGATGCGATTGTTACACACAGTGAACAACTAGGGTTAGAATTAAATTGTAAAAAAGACACAGATTATGGTCGTCACTAGGAAGGACGAAATACCACAATGTAATATACAAGTAAATGGGAATATTCTTCAACAAGTGAGCAGGTACAATTATCTCGGAACAGTAATAACATCTGATGGGAGATGCCTTGAAGAGATTAGAACAAGAATCGCCATGGCAAAAGTAGCCTTTAGCAAGATGAAAAACATATTGACCAATAAAAAGATGTCAATTGAAACGAGAAAAAGAGTGTTGAGATGCTACATTGAACCTGTACTTTTGTATGGATGTGAAGCGTGGACAATGAGCAGTCAGGCTGAAAAACATCTGATGGCTGTAGAGATGTGGTTTCTGAGGAAAATGCAAAGAATACCATGGACAGCCAGAAAGACCAATGAACAAGTCCTTCAAGAAACAAATGAAGATCGTAAATTGATTAGAGAAATTAGACGTAGACAGTCAAAATTTGTTGGGCATGTTATGAGAAGAAATGGATTTGAGAATTTGGTGACAACTGGTAAGATCGAGGGGAACAGACCAAGGGGAAGACCTAGAAGCAAGTACCTGGATGGCTTGGCCTTGTGGCATGGTCGAGACAGAAACACGGAGCTGATCCACGACTCTGGTGATCGAGTGAGATGGCAGAACATGACCGCCCACGCTTACCGGCATGGCACATGATGGATGGATGGACGTATTAAATCGATTAGAGTGGTCAACGAAGATGATCGGTAGTTGGGGCTGGTTTCTTTTCCCGCGTTTTATTGACACTTTCTTTTTCATGAACTAAATGCCATAGTAATGTTTATACAGGTTGGGGACATGGGTTGAGACGTATTAAGCACGGTCGACAGAAGGAGACCGTGCGATGTGATCTATCACGATATTGCTCACAAACACGTGAAAAGTAGGCTGGACGTTTCGGGCGAGAACAAAACGTCACTTTAGAGTCAGTTGGACTTCTGTCGGTGTTGGACCTAGTCCTTGTCAATAGAGCATGGCTATGATTACGCCGCTCTGTTAGAATGGTGGTGTTTGGACAGTGTTTCGTATGTTCGTGAACCTTTGTGTGGAACAGGTGATTATGTTATTGACAGTGTCTAATTATTGTGTTAGTAAAATAGACTGTGAAAAATCTACATCGGTGTCCGTTTAGCAAGCTATGTTGAGGCAGTCTAAGTTGTTAACGTGTATAGACTGTAAATGCGCAATGACCATCAGAAGTGGCCGGAGAGATGTCTAAATCACCAAGAGTCAGCAGTTCTACAGAGATCTACGAAGCGCCACTGAAATATCACAGTAGTGGCGCGTCACGAATGAGATTGTGGTCAAGTTATCTTAGCGCACATGCCTCTGAAATCGAAACTGTGCGTGTGTAAATTTAAATAACAAACAGTAAATGTTTATGAACATATCGTTAAAGTATATAAAAGTGTTGAGAAATTAAAACATTGTAACAAAGAAAAGGCAAGCGATCTAGCGACACAGAATTCAAACAATTTATTCAAGGGTAAACAAGCCAGAACACAAAGCTCAGTTTACAATATTCAAATAAATTTTTATCCAGAGCAGTCACACGGCAACAGCTTCAAGTGCGGTCGTGGTGACCGCACTTGATGACAATATGGCGTCAGATCTTTTCAGACAATATTAGGTCAACGCTGGGGGTACGGATAGGAAAGTGTCAATAAACACAGGTCAGCGCAATCACTACATCAACACACTGAATTGGGATAACTTGATGGATCAGTCAAAGTAACATCGTGATTCAATTTCCGAACATGTCAGTAAAGGAATTGTGTGATATTTAAAACATTGTGACAGTTTATAAGCTTAGTATTTCACAATGGTGATGGACAATGAACAGGTGAAGTAGTGTGGTGAAACGCCAATGGCTCATGCCCTCATGCCTTCTTTTATTTTGGGTAAACAGGGGGAAACGGCTTTCGGAAGCTCTCAGTTCTCTTGTTCGCTTAATCTCCATGAAAGATAGTTCTTTGGGTTATTTTCATAACACGATCTTTTCATAGAGCGAGTAGATATAGGTCTTTTCTTTCGGGTAGACCCGATGGAGCGCCCTGCGCCAAATGTGCACTGGTGCGGCCTCTGGAGAATTCATGTCCGTTTCTACTGATCGCTACCCACTGCCGAATGTCAAGATGTCAAGTTAAAGATTGAGACATTTGTAAAGGCAGAATACTGATGGGCTATGAAAGGTAATCTTAGGTGGTAATAAGTTGTGCACTTATAAATCTCTATTGTCTTAACGACTGAGATGATATGGCGAAACGGCAGTCTTGCCATATTGGGAGGGGGTGACCGTTAGTCAATCTGGCTAAGCTTCTTAATCTTGGAATGGCAAGGGAACAAATCTGAACAATAAATATGTCCCAAATGATATCGCTTGTTCTTGGCAGCTGATAGACGAGTGCTATCGTTCTTCCTACGGCTTACCTCTACTTAGTAGCATCTCTCATTTGAATATAAGCACATTAGATAGCTACGATGTGCCGGAAGGAGGGAAGGGCTCCTTGGGGATGGGGTCCACCAATCTATGATCTATCTTCTTGAGCCGGAAGAGGCTACCCACGGTGATATCTCTTTCGTCTTTTAGTCGAGAGGATGATGTCGGGATTATAAATAAACTTCTTTATCTCATTGAGAGAACATGCATACCTCTGAATCTACGGGTTATGTGAGGCACTGCCGGTACATTGTGGCGACAGCTCAGACAAGAGCAGCGGCCGGAAGGGGTAGTATCTTCTTTCCTATTCTTGCTGGGAATGGGGAACTACACTGCGTGCCATACAACCCCACTACTATAATATTAGTTAAGGGGGAGAAACACACAGATTACTAGGCACACCACACCACAAGATCTTTGTCGTGAGAGGGGCATGGTTTGCAAGGGAGAGAGAGACTGGGAAACGAATGTGCCCAATAATAATAAAGGCAGGGTATGAGTGTGGAGAGTGAGTCTTGTATGCAACAGGGTGCATAGGGTAGCCGACAGGACGTCTACAAGTTGGAGGTCCGCTCAAGCCAGGACGTAGCCAATCCAGGGGCTACCTGACATGTCAGACTCATTCAAGCAAGCCACTTATCTACTTATCTTGGTAAGCAAAAAGGTATAACTAATGTATTAACTGAGGCCAATTGGACCTCAGGATTGTGGTGCATGAGTCAGCTTGGTCCCTCACTAGTCTTTCTCATCTACAGGGTCCTTCTTTTGAAGTCTTCTCATCGACTTAAGGTCGAGTGTAAACCGGAAAGTGTGTTGAAAGACTTGACAGGGCTTCTATGCCCAAACTTATAAGCACCTGATGAAGCCAGGGCAAGACAGTGGACATACCAGGTATAATGTTTTTTTCTAATATAAATGGAGAGGCGTTACAAAAATGTAATGAGTGACACAACAG
Source organism: Cepaea hortensis (assembly GCA_963921405.1). Classification (NCBI taxonomy): domain Eukaryota; kingdom Metazoa; phylum Mollusca; class Gastropoda; order Stylommatophora; family Helicidae; genus Cepaea; species Cepaea hortensis. The sequence goes on from OY992884.1 coordinate 15,491,630, forward strand.
CCAACTCAAGTCTTCTCATTGACTTAAGGTCGAGCGTTTGCTGATGAGGCTGTTTGGACCTACGCCAATTCCCATCCTTGTCCGAGACAGCGAAAGACTCTGACTCATTCCCTATACACAATCTGGTCTCAGGACTGTGGTTCCCGTCATAAATTGTGCCAAGTGATCCCATGGCATTTTCCCAGACCAGATGAGTGATTATATCGTGTTTCCCAACCTAAATTGCGCTAAGTGATCCCATGGCCTTTTCCCAGACCAGATGAATGAATATATCGTGTTGGACTAGGAAACTTGGAAGCTGTTGTTCGAACAACCGACGCTGGATAGAGAGACTGGAACCTTTGCCCGGTGAGGCAGTTGTGAAATGACTGGACAATTTCAAGATCTGTGCTATATGATGTTCAGAGTTTTCTAGATTCATTTCTGGACTAGAGTTATCTCATCAGTTTTGTTTTCTGGACTTGTATAGGTTTATCTGTCTTGGTGTTCTTCTGTGTTGTCTTTATTACGGTATTAAATTCTAATTATAGTGACTGAGACGATCGTCATTTTACGTTTGTGTCAGCCAGAAATACACTGCAGGAAATAACCCTGAGGTCGAAAGAAAGAGTGACAGTAAGTCCGGGGAACGGATGAGGGTTGGCAGCAAAGACCTATCCCCAGCCAGGGCAAAAGAATAAGTTTGAAATATTGTGACGGGACATTATGAGACCCTCCCATAGCTTGTTACAATTTCTGGGGGCTCGTCCCGGGATATTTGAAATCCTGGTGGAGTTCTGGCTGATATAGTGATAGGGGACAGATATCCTTGTCTACTATCAATAGGTTCTGCCTACCGTGCCTGTCTATTGTCTGTACTCTGCCTGACACAGACTGACCGACATGTGACGTGTTGTGGTCGTATAAAATATCCAATTGTTATTTGAGAGATAAATTTTGATATAGAATTGTATACAGTTACCCGCTGAGTTTGAGATGGCATCAGCGAAATTTAATGTTGCAGAAGTACAGGCTAAAGGGCGAGAGATGGGCTACGATGGGGTAGAGTTACAAAAATATGTTCAGGAAGTTGAAAGAGACTTCAGACAGGCAGAGCGCGAAGCTAAGAAATTTGAGGTCGAGCGTGAAGCTAAGAAAATTGAAGCTGAGCGCGAAGCTAAGAAAATGGAAGCAGAGCAGGCCGTCAGAGACCATGAGTTCCGCATGAGGGAGTTGGAGCTTAGAGCTCAAACTGCCAAGGAAAGCAAGGGTGCAGTGGGAGGCACCGTTCTACCGGACTCAACAACTTCTGGTGGCGGTCCATACCAGGCAATGAAGTTCCCTTTGCTCCCGTTCAATGAACACAAAGATAAGATCGACCAGTATCTTCAAAGATTCTAGTCGATGGCTTTGGCTATGGGACTGGAACGTGGGAAATGGAACTTGAAACTCTCACAGGGCCTGAGGGGGACAGCGTACGAGGTATACTCAAGGTTGCCACCTGGTATGGAGAATGACTATGAAGCCCTGGAGAAAGCATTATTGAAAAGGTTCCAGATGACAGCTCATACTTATCGACAGCAGTTCAGAAAGTCGAAGAGAGAACCAGGGGAGATATTCGCAGCCTACAGTGTTAGACTGAAGTCTTACCTTTTGAAGTGGATGTCATTAGCTGGATTTGCTAACGACTATGAAAGTTTAGAAGAATTAGTGGTCGTGGACCAAATGAAGAGGATGATGCCGAAGCCATTGCAAACCTTCTTGCTAGAAAATGGGGCAGAGAAGTTAGACTTGGTAAATACATTAGCGGAAAGGTATGTGCTAGCTCATGGGGATAATGGGGAACTGTCACAACCCAATCCCCGATCACCAGACACTTGGTCTGGAAAGAAGAAGAACCCTAAAACAACCCACACCAAAAAGGAGGATCCTTTCGATAAAGTTCTAATTAAGAAACCCTCTGGTAAGAGTCCACCTGGATCTCCTAAAAGAAAGTGGAGTGAAAAGTGGTGCGCCTACTGCAAATCTCCCACACACAATACGGCTGATTGCCGGCGTAAACAGAAAGACTCTCACTATGTTGCTTGTCTTGTAGAAACCGGGGAAGGGTCTCACAAGGAGGTAGAAGGGAGGGGTCTTGAGAACAAAGATTCAGAAAAACCACCAGTAGTAGAGACGATACTTGTGAACGGACAACCAGTTGAGTGTCTCTATGACACAGGTCTGCAGTTTGAGGCTGTAATTTCATCACACTTAGTGAGCCTAGAGCAGCTAACCGGGGAATCTATTGAGATTCAAACGGCGACAAAGAGTGCGGTAGCGATGTCTCTTCCAATTGCGAAGGTGGACATCAAATCAAAATATGTTACCGGCACTATACAGGCAGCCGTTCTGCTCGATCCTATCTTCCCAATGATCTTGGGTTGTCGCTACGTCTTTCTAGGGATTCCAACCGAACCCATGTACGTAGGGGCGATGCAAACCAGATCTCAATCGGAGGATAAGCAGACGCCGGCCTTGATCGTGAATCCCTTGCCTGGGGAGTTACGAGCTGCTCAAAGCCAGGATGCTACTTTGCAACCTTGCTTCAACCAGTTGCCAAAAAGTTCTGACCCACCAAGACGGGGTCAGTATTATATGAAGAATCGGTTAATGTACCGGAGAGCCGGAGTGGAGGAACGCCAGCATGGAAAGCTGGTAGTTCCTAAGGCTTATCGGGAACAGCTTCTTCATATGGGACACACCATTTCTTTCAGTGGACATATGGGTGTCGGGGCAACTCTCCAGCGCATTTCCTGCCATTACTACTGGCCAGGGATGACTGGAGACGTGCGTAGGTACGTCAAGTCGTGCCCAGAGTGCCAGCGTGTGGCACCAAAACACTGGACGGCTCCGGTAGTCTTGGGTGACATGCCCATTATGAACTCTCCTTTCGAGAGAGTTGCCATCGATCTTGTTGGTCCTCTTCCTCGGACTAGGAAGAGGAATAAGTACATTCTCACGATGGTGGATTGCTGTTCCATGTGGGGTGAGGCGATACCTTTGGCCACAATCGACTCTAAGCGAGTGGCTGATGCACTGATGGAGACCTTTACTCGGTTGGGATTTCCCAACCAGATCCTAACGGACAATGGGTCTCAGTTCTGTGGTCAGCTGATGGAAGAAGTCTTTCGTATCTTCCAGACCAACCACATTCACACAAGCCCGTACCACCCTCAGTCTAATGGGCAAGTAGAGAGGTTTAATGGTACCTTGATGACCATGCTTCGGAAGCTGGCTCAAGAGAAACCAGACAGATGGGATGAGTATATCTCAGCCGCCTTGTTCGCCTATCGGGAGGTTCCCCATGGGTCGACCGGGTTGCCACCAACCACTCTACTATTCGGGAGGCCCATCAAGGGTCCCTTAGAAGCCCTATTGAGATGTTGGACAGAGGAAGAAACTTCCGAAGAAGTGGTATCCTCATATAAATACGTCGAAGAGTTAAAGAAGAAGCTCCAGACGGGTTGGGCTTTGGCAGCTCAGAATCTAAGGGCAGCCAGAAAGAGACACGCGGCCTATTACAATAGAAGGACAAAAGATAGGTCTCTTAAAGTGGGGGATCGGGTTCTGTTGTTACTTCCAGTTGGTTCCAATAAACTCGAGATTGGTTGGCAGGGGCCTTTCCCGGTGGAAAGGGTTGTGTCCCGAACCAACTATGCCATCCGGATCAGGGGGAAATCCAAAATCTTCCACATTAACCTCCTCAAAAAGTATGAAGAACGATCTGATGGTACTTCTCTCCCACTTATGACTATGGCGGTCGCGATGGAAACTGACTCGGGCGAAGACGCGGATAGGGAGTATCCTTTACACTCTGGGGAAACCTATAGGGATGTACATATTAATCCTGATCTGTCGGCTGAAGAAACAGACCGAGTAATCCGTTTGTTGGAGTCCCATCAGCAGATTCTTACCGATCGGCCAGGGCGAACAGGGTTAGTCGAGTTTGATATGACTCTGACTACCCAAGACCCCGATCGCCAAAAAATATATCCAGTGCCCTTTTCGAAAGAGAAAGCCCTGGAAGCTGAAATCCAGAAGCTTCTGGACGATGACATCATCACTCCTTCGACTTCTCCTTATAATGCCGGGGTTGTCTTGTTGAGGAAGCCCAGTGGGGAGCACCGCCTATGTATTGATTGCAGGCATTTAAACAGATGTACGACATTCCAAGTTGAACCGTTACCGAACACAAATCAACTGTTTGCCAGACTACATAAGGCAAAGTACTTTTCGAAAATTGATCTAAGCAGGGGATATTATCAGATCCCCGTGAAACCCGAGGTTCGCCCCTTGCTCGCCTTCAGTACTCCGAGCGGGCATTACGAATTCAAGGTGATGCCATTTGGGCTGAGCAATGCGCCCAGTGTGTTCACTCGCATGATGAGAATGTTATTAGAGCCTTTAGAGGATCCCTCTGTGGTCTCGTTTATGGATGATATTCTCATCGCGTCTGACAATCTGAGTGATCACTTGAAGTCCTTGGGACAGATCTTCAAAAGGTTAAAAGAGGAAGGGTTAACCGCCCGTCCAGCCAAATGCATGATTGGCTATCAATCCTTGGAATTTCTGGGACATACTATTACCCCAGCGGGATTGGTACCGGAAGAAAAGAATATTGAGAAGGTCCGTCTCGCACCCCGTCCTAAATCCAAAAAAGATGTTAGGTCTTTCTTGTCTCTGTGTGGGTTTTACCAAAAATTTATTCCGAAGTTCAACGAAATTGCGGCGCCGTTAACCGAGACCCTGAAGAAAGGATCGCCAGATCTTATAATCTGGACCCCGAGCTGTGAAGAAGCTTATGGGAAGCTGAAACAGGCTTTGGTGGATAGGCCAGTCCTGCAACTCCCAAATTTGGAGAAAACGTTTGTTCTAAGAACCGACGCGAGTAACATAGGGATTGGGGCAACTTTGTTGCAGGAAGGGCGAGATGATGCTTCGGTGCTATGTCCGGTGGCGTATGCAAGTAGAAAACTGTTATCCGCCGAACGGAATTACTCCACAGTCGAACGGGAATGTCTGGCTCTAGTGTGGGCGGTACAGAAATTTCAACCTTATCTGTATGGAGTTCCGTTCAAAGTGCAGTCCGACCATCAACCTCTGACCTTTTTGGCAACTTCTAAGAAACTGAACGCGAGGTTAATGAGATGGTCATTGCTCCTACAACCGTATCAGTTCACGGTCGAGTACATCCCCGGAAGGGAGAATGTGGGAGCGGATTTCCTATCACGGCATCCTTTGGTTGATTGTGAGGGTGGGGCCATTCTAACAGAACCTCTGGCAGTAGAAAGTTCGTAGGGTTCGACTTTCTTAAGATGGGGCCTATGTGGTGAAACGCCAATGGCTCATGTCCTCATGCCTTCTTTTATTTTGGGTAAACAGGGGGAAACGGCTTTCGGAAGCTCTCAGTTCTATTGTTCGCTCAATCTCCATGAAAGATAGTTCTTTGGGTTACCTTCATAACACAATCTTTACATAGAGCGAGTAGATATAGGTCTTTTCTTTCGGGTAGACCCGATGGAGCGCCTTGCGCCAAATGCGCACTGGTGCGGCTTCTGGAGAATTCATGTCCGTTTCTACTGATCGCTACCCACTGCCGAATGTCAAGAGTTCAAGTTAAAGATTGAGACATTTGTAAAGGCAGAATACTGATGGGCTATGAAAGGTAATCTTAGGTGGTAATTAGTTGTGCACTTATAAATCTCTATTGTCTTAACGACTGAGATGATATGGCGAAACGGCAGTCTTGCCATATTGGGAGGGGGTGACCGTTAGCCAATCTGGCTAAGCTTCTTAATCTTGGAATGGCAAGGGAACAAATCTGAACAATAAATATGTCCCAAATGATATCGCTTGTTCTTGGCAGCTGATAGACGAGTGCTATCGTTCTTCCTACGGCTTACCTGTACTTAGTAGCATCTCTCATTTGAATATAAGCACATTAGATAACTACGGTGTGCCGGAAGGAGGGAAGGGCTCCTTGGGGATGGGGTCCACCAATCTATGATCTATCTTCTTGAGCCGGAAGAGGCTACCCACGGTGATATCTCTTTCGTCTTTTAGTCGAGAGGATGATGTCGGGAATATAAATCAACTTCTTTATCTCATTGAGAGAACATGCATACCTCTGAATCTACGGGTTATGTGAGGCACTGCCGGTACATTGTGGCGACAGCTCAGACAAGAGCAGCGGCCGGAAGGGGTAGTATCTTCTTTCCTATTCTTGCTGGGAATGGGGAACTACACTGCGTGCCATACAACCCCATTACTATAATATTAGTTAAGGGGGAGAAACACACAGATTACTAGGCACACCACACCACAAGATCTTTGTCGTGAGAGGGGCATGATTTGCAAGGGAGAGAGAGACTGTGAAACGAATGTGCCCAATAATAATAAAGGCAGGGTATGAGTGTGGAGAGTGAGTCTTGTATGCAACAGGGTGCATAGGGTAGCCGACAGGACGTCTACAAGTTGGAGGTCCGCTCAAGCCAGGACGTAGCCAATCCAGGGGCTCCCTGACATGTCAGACTCATTCAAGCAAGCCACTTATCTACTTATCTTGGTAAGCAAAAAGGTATAACTAATGTATTAACTGAGGCCAATTGGACCTCAGGATTGTGGTGCATGGGTCAGCTTGGTCCCTCACTAGTCTTTCTCATCTACAGGGTCCTTCTTTTGAAGTCTTCTCATCGACTTAAGGTCGAGTGTAAACCGGAAAGTGTGTTGAAAGACTTGACAGGGCTTCTATGCCCAAACTTATAAGCACCTGATGAAGCCAGGGCAAGACAGTGGACATACCAGGTATAATGTTTTTTTCTAATATAAATGGAGAGGCGTTACAAAAATGTAATGAGTGACACAACAGCCAACTCAAGTCTTCTCATTGACTTAAGGTCGAGCGTTTGCTGATGAGGCTGTTTGGACCTACGCCAATTCCCATCCTTGTCCGAGACAGCGAAAGACTCTGACTCATTCCCTATACACAATCTGGTCTCAGTACTGTGGTTCCCATCCTAAATTGTGCCAAGTGATCCCATGGCATTTTCCCAGACCAGATGAGTGATTATATCGTGTTTCCCAACCTAAATTGCGCTAAGTGATCCCATGGCCTTTTCCCAGACCAGATGAATGAATATATCGTGTTGGACTAGGAAACTTGGAAGCTGTTGTTCGAACAACCGACGCTGGATAGAGAGACTGGAACCTTTGCCCGGTGAGGCAGTTGTGAAATGACTGGACAATTTCAAGATCTGTGCTATATGATGTTCAGAGTTTTCTAGATTCATTTCTGGACTAGAGTTATCTCATCAGTTTTGTTTTCTGGACTTGTATAGGTTTATCTGTCTTGGTGTTCTTCTGTGTTGTCTTTATTACGGTATTAAATTTTAATTATAGTGACTGAGACGATCGTCATGTTACGTTTGTGTCAGCCAGAAATACACTGCAGGAAATAACCCTGAGGTCGAAAGAAAGAGTGACAGTAAGTCCGGGGAACGGATGAGGGTTGGCAGCAAAGACCTATCCCCAGCCAGGGCAAAAGAATAAGTTTGAAATATTGTGACGGGACATTATGGGACCCTCCCCATAGCTTGTTACAAGTAGTAACCCGATACTTTAGAGGTTAATTAGTAGTGTGACTTAGTGGAAGTGTGTATTGATTATTTATTTCCAAAACATTGTGTAGGATAAAGAAACAGTGTTCAGTTAACGTTAAAGACTAAAACAGTATGGGCATTTCATTTTTTTAGAATTATAAATTGTGTGAGATAGGGAACGGTAACAAACTGTACGAGAAATATGCGGACTTGTTTACATAAGAACTTTGTAAATTAGTGGAACACACCTGTGGATTTGAATTAGGACATGTTAGTAATCGTGTGTGATGTAGCGGAACGTTGTTATTGTGATGACACAGAGTTATTTAGTAAAGTGTTATATATGTTACCTGTGGAGTTTTTGTTTAATTTAGTTGCCTTATTATTGAAACACATGGGTTGATTAAGAAATAAACTACATAATATAATATAGTAATCTAATATCAAATATAATGGGTTAGATATAAAGGTAATGTAATTGTTTACAATGGCAGATTCTAATGGGAAATAATCTGGTCATTACACCAATTATATAATATAAAATATAGTGAATCAATAGGAAATACAAAGCATTGCTGATTATAGGCTACAATTAGGAAGATGATTAGTGGATGACATTTGTATATTAGGGAAGTTATGTTAGTGTTATCTCATAAGAAACAAGGCAAGCTAGGAAGGATGTGCAAAAGGCTGCCAGGCAGTGTGCAAATTATTGGATCACGTTATGTGAGTCCATTCAAATCGCAAGTGATAAAGGAAACATCAGAAGGAATAAAGAAAGCCTGTGGTCCAATAATCAAAAGAAGTGCACCATTGAAAACCTTGACTGGAGAAATCATAACTGATAAGAAACAGCAGATGGACAGATGGGTAGAGCACTATTTGGAGCTTTACTCAAGTGAGACCAAACTAGCGGATGATGCCCTCAACGCCATAGAGGTTCTACCAACTCTTGAAAACTTGGACACACTTCCCAACATAACAGAAGTTAAGTGTGCTATAAATGAGCTTGCAACTGGCAAGACTCCAGGTAAGGATGGGATTCCAATAGAGGTTATCAGGAGTAGGCAAGACACACTCACTCTACAGATCCACCAGCTAATAGAGCTATGCTGGCGAGAAGGACAAGTCCCACAGGATTTCAAAGATTCAAGCATCATAACACTGTACAAGAACAAGGGCGACCGGAGCGACTGCAACAACTATAGGTGTATATCACTTCTGTGTATTGTTGGAAATGTATTTGCCAGAATTGTTCTGCGCAGACTTCAAGTACTAGGAGATCAAGTCTACATCAAATCACAGTGTGGCTTTCAAAAGAACCGGTCTACCATTGATATGATATTTTCGTTGCGACAAATGCAAGAAAAATGCCGTGAACAGAATCAACCACTGTTTATTACCTTCATCGACCCCCCAAAGGCATTTAATTTGGTCAGTCATGAGGGTCTGTTCAAGGCACTAAAGAAGATTGGCTGCCCACCAACTCTTCTGTCCATTGTGGAATCGTTAAGAAGATTGGCTGCCCACCAACTCTTCTGTCCATTGTGGAATCGTTCCACACAGGCATGAAAGGTATAATCAAGTTTGATGGTGCAACTTCTGAAGAGTTTGAAATCAAGAGTGGAGTTAAGCAAGGTTGTGTACTAGCTCCCACCCTCTTTGCAATATACTTTTCACTTCTACTGAAATATGCCTTTCGTGATCACTCACGCTCACGCTCAGATGGCGGCCTTTACACTGCTCAGAGATTGAAGGCAAAGACCAAAATTAGGAGGGTACTGATCAGAGAGTTGCTTTTTGCAGATGATGCTGCAATTACGACCCACCCTGAGGAAGAATTGCAATGTCTACTATCTGCATTCTCCAATGCTTGTTCTGAATTTGGTTCAACAATTAGCAAAAAGAAGACACAGATTATGTCACAAGGTGCACACGGGGTACCATCAATCTTTATTGACGACGCCGAACTAGAGATGGTAGACAATTTTAGATATCTAGGATCAGTGGTAAATAGCAAATTATCCCTAGATAAGGAAATCAACATCCGGATTGGTGAGGCAGCAACAACAATGAACAGGTTAAGAAAAATAGTCTGGGCGAACAGGAAGCTTACTGCTAAAACAAAAGTCCTTGTCTATCAAGCCTGTGTTCTTAGTACTCTTCATTATGGCAATGAAACCTGGACAACTTTCTCACACCAAGAGAAACGTTTAAACAGCTTTCATATGCGGTGTCTGCGAAGAATTCTTGGTATTAAGTGGCAAGACAAAATCACAAATACTGAAGTATTGGAAAGATCAGGTTGTGTGACAGTTTATTCCATGCTCAGTATTCGTAGACTTAGATGGATAGGACATCTTAGGAGGATGGATGATGGTAGAATACCAAAGGACATCTTTTTTGGTGAATTACAGATGGGTAAGAGATCTCAGGGTCGGCCTCTACTACGATACAAAGATGTGTGTAAGCGGGACATGATTGATACAGTCATTGATAATGCACATTGGGATCAAGTCGCCGCTGAACGTGTTGCATGGAGGACAAACATCAGAAATGGAATAAAGACAAAGGAGAAAATTATTGCAGATAAGTCACACACCGAGCGTTTGAGACGTAAGATGGTGCATGATGGTGGAAGTGACCACGTGTTCACATGCACCCACTGTGAACGAACATTCACAGCGCGAATTGGACTTATCAGTCACATTCGCTGCCACATAGGTAAAAGTTATTATGACTTTTTAAAGCACAAACTATCGTCAGTCAAGACGGCAAGGTGCCAATGCTTGCATGTTAGTGTTATAATTTACTTTTGGGGGTTATTGTCACATAATACTGGAAAATTCAGATCCAGAATAGATGAAAGGCCTGAAGCCGCCATTGCTAGGCGCCACAACTATTTGATGTGGGGAAATATGTTCCCCATTTCAGACACCACCGGGATTCCAGAAGAAGTCCCGAGATCAAAAGACAATCGGCGGTATGTTGCCTTGCCCGGCATCAAAAGAATTCGGCATTCTGTTTGCCCGGATCTCAGGAGAATGGAGAAGGGGGGCGGTGCGGTCTTGATTGAAGTCCGGTCATGTGAGTGACGTCACTCGTGCAACATTTGGCTGGGAGAAGTTAACGAAAGTTGCGTTGAGTCTGTGGATGAGCTACAGATAACGGGAGTGTTTTTGTGTTCCTAGTTCTAATGGAGAAGAGGATTCGCGGGGTCTCCTGTGTTTTGGAAACTGTGATGAATTGTGAATTCCGACTCCGAACAGGAACACTAGCATAAGGTTCAACTGTTTAACAGAAAGAAAGTTTTACTACGAGGTGTGGACAATGCCAGTCACACTGAGTGATATTTTACTGTACCGGAGAAATTAAGGACAGCTGGGAGAGGAGGAAAATAGCAGTTATACTGAGTGCAATTATACTAATTGGCCTCGGGAAATGGGATATCGTTCCAAAAATGATAGACTAATAGAAAGCAGGAGTGTTATCCTTTATCATGAAAAGGGCCAGTGTAGCGGTGATTGAGTGCCCAAGGCAGTGGTATTTGTGAAACTATTAACACCTCCATAGACAATGACAATATTAGGTAGAGAGGTGGAATAACAGTGATGTGAAGTAACTATGACTATGTCTAGTGACTATAACTTTAAGTTGTAGAGAGGTTGCAGAGTAAAGACACTCATTCAGTAACATTTTGCAACCGGACAGAAAGTTTTCTTTAAACTAGTGTGAGATATAGGGAGATCTTCGTGGGTATCAGGATTTTAATGAACATATTAAACATAGTGTGTTCCTGATTCATGGACATTAATAGGCCATATTCAGTAGAGGAGAACAGTCACCCAGACTATATATCTGATTAACTCCAAGAAGTCAACCATTGTCCGGAGAGATGCGACATTCGGTGAGACCTGTTCTGAACTTACTGTGGTGTGATTTGGCATGGCCGAACATGATGAACGATCCTGAGCTCACTACTCTATTCTCACATACACCATAGAAAATACTACATATTTCCACACGCAAACAGTGCACACACACACACACGTGACACTTTTCTGTATTAAATGTTTTATTTTATCATTTGTTAAAATACAGTCTTGTGTGGGTATGTTCTGAAACAATATGAAGGGTATTGTTTAGGGGTAAGAAGAAGAAGAGGAAAGAGAGAGATAGTGTACCTGAGACTGACAGGGGGTATGTAGACAAAGGCCCGGCAGAAGCCCACAATAAGGAAAAGGATTTTAAACAGTGTGCTTGTTGACTCCACTCCCCTCCCCCCCCCCCCTAGGGACGACTGGCGACAGTTATATATATTGATTATTTAAATTGTATACTAATATTTGAGTTTAATGGTTGCAATTTACTTATTTGCATGATGTTAATTAACAATTATGAAAATCATAGTTGTGTATGATAACGATCAACATGTGTTAAATAATACGATTTCTATTTGACTCGGTGGGTTCCTGCATTGTTGTGACGTTGATGTGTTTGTATGTAACATCTAATTAAACTTTCCTGTGACACATCACCGGCGTGACGACTGTTAGGAGATCAGCGAGTCCAATCCAAGCCAAGTAGGGTTAAGTTAGTAGATGTTTATTAATGGATTTGGGGGTAAATATTAGGAATCGAATTGGATGGGTTCGGTTCGTATTAGTGTCTTCCTGACAGTATCTTGGCGGTTTTACGCACCAGGTTATCTATAGACCCCATTCAGTGACAACGAGGAGGGACCAGGCGGAGCCAGGAATGGCAGTGTACAGACCCGTCGGGGTAGGTGAGGAGGATCGCTGGTCTGGATCAAATCCTGCGTGATTTTGTTACAAATCAGTGAGGTGCGTCTTCGGTCATCGAGATTTTTTACGTCTCTGCGTATCGAGGATAGCGCTTTCGCAGAATGTAGCGAAAAGTGACTGATAATTAACATTCTGTAAGTCAGTTTTATATGTATGTGTCGCTTATAACTAAGTGATTTATACTGGGCTCGGTTGAAGAGTACCATGATGGTGCATAGCGATGCATACTCATTTGTGGTGACATTGTGAAATGTAAAAATTTACTTTTGTCGTATTACATGCCATTAACTTGTGTTCATTGTGCCACAAAGCGGTACATGAAGATTTCATAGTTATTCCATACGGAGAAGAGATGAGTTGTGGAAAGAGTAATTATTTGGTTATATAAGTATAGAATGTAATATAGACACATTGATTATTAATTAAGTCATCGAGGAAGTAAATTTACTTTATGTTTTTATGTGAAAAAGGTAAAGATACAATTATAGATAGTAATTATTATTATTATAAATTACTTTTATTTTATTATTAAGTGAATATTTATTGTTAATCATTAACAGTATTAGCGATTACTTATATATTATAGTTAAACTCTTTAATAAGTTTGGTTTCATAAAATAGTAACTTCTTTTTATTCCAGAACAATATTTTTTCAAAAATTAGATAAACACTAGGTCATGCGTGATAATTGTTGCCAAATTAGTGTACATTTGTATGGGATAATGTTTTGGTCAACAGGAACTTCAAATATACTACACGTTGAGCAGAATGATACGCTCAGGTTTGATAAAAAGCTTCAGAGAAATAAAAGTGACGAAAATGATATTGACAGCAATTTTATATGCTATAAGCTAAAGTAACAAGGCCAGAAGTGATTAAAAACAGTGGTCACCAATGAAATGATAAGGCAAATCACATATTGCAACGCTTAAGTGATCATTAGAGCAATATACTGTCAGGATACACACGTACCCTCATTCGGGCATAATGGCCTAGATAGGTTTGGGGATGCTTATCTTTATGATAAATGATAACAGCTATGGGGAGGCCCACGGGACCTTTTGAAACCCATAAGCAATGTTAGTCCACAGCCTCCCATAGGCTGTGGCTACACGTCATTTACAATGGTGTAGATGAGTAGGGCGTGTCCGACATAAATATTTATTTTAGTTTTGTGTGATAGTCCCGAAATAGTACATAAGCTACAGATCATTGCAGTGTATGTCTATGAGTATGTTGCCTACGAAGACTATGCTTAAAAAAGGTAATGCACAAAACAGAGTATTTACAGACTTATGGCGAATTGTGTAGCAGTAAACGTTGAAAAATGACATATTGGTCAAATGGTCCACCAGTGCCGCTACAAACCAACAATATGTTGTTTGTCCATCAAGAATGATGATGACCATTCATTTCATCCAGTGGGGTTGAGAGTATGGAGCCGTGGGTTCTAAGATGGCTGATATGGCCTATTTTGGCTCGAAATGTTCTTTGACAATGTGGACAAAGATTGCTTGACGTTTCTGGAGGAGGATTTCTTGCAGTGGTTTTTCTGTCTTGCCTTTTCTTTACAGCTCTTGCAGTAATGGTTGCCTCACACATGACTGCACCCTTGTGTAATGATGCACGCCACGAATTTCGGTCTCTGGCTGCAGTCTCCCAGGTGTCATGATGAATTCCAAAAGCATTCAGCGAAATTTTCAGTGTCTTTAAAGCGTTTCCTCTGGCCACCTTGGGAGCGTTTACCACAATGCAGTTCGCTGTAAAAAAATTCGTTTAGGGAGCCTGTGATCTGGCATGCGAGTCAAGTGACCAGCCCAGCGAATCTGATTCTTTATTAGTATAGTGTGGATACTGGGCATGGACTCTCTTTCTAGGACTTCAGTGTCTGGGATCTTGTCTTGCCATTTAATCTTCAGTAGCTTCCTTAGGCAGACTGTGTGGAAGTGGTTTAATTTTCTAGCGTGTCGCTGATAAACAGTCCAGGTTTTACAAGCATATAGAAGTGTGGATAATACACCTGCTTTGTAGACTTTTAGCTTTGTTTGCAGGCTTATTCCATTTCTGTCCCATAAATTCTTGTACAGTCTGCCAAAGGCCGCGCTGGCCTTGGAGATTCTTGCATTCACTTCGTCATTAATTGTGGCAGCTTGTGAGACAGTGTTGCCAAGATAGGTGAATTTGTCCACAACACTTAGTCTATGACCATTCACTTTGATATTCGGCAAGGTGTGATTATTCCCTGGAGCTGGCTGGTACATAACTAGTCTTCTCCAAGTTGATATTGAGCCCAAAGTTGGCACAGGCATGTTAGAAAGCTGTAATATTATGTTGCATGTCCGCCTCTGAATTGGCGTATAGAGCGCAATCATCAGCAAACAGGAGCTCTCTAACGGTGTCGCTGTTAATTTTGGTTTTAGCTTTCAGCCTTCTGAGACTGAATAACTTTCCATCCATGCGGTAGTTGAGGTCTATTCCAATGTCGTCGATCTCGAAGGCATTCATCAACATGGCTGAAAGCATAAGTCTGAACAGTGTTGGTGCCAGGACACATCCTTGCTTCACTCCATTGGTGACAGGACAGGGCTCAGACAGTTCATCATTTTCCTGTACTCTTGCCTGCATACCAAATCAAATAAAATCAACTCAAATCAACTTTATTAGGGTCACAAATTGGGCGCGCAAAAATTGTCTTACATTCGGCCCTTCCAATCACTCGTCTTTCGTTCATCAAGAGCATTATACATTTACATAGGAAGAATAATAAACATTGTGAAATGAATGTTGTAAACATAAACAAGGCAAATTACCATGTTATGTGGCCCATCTCCCACCTATCGGTAATACTGTCCAAACAGTTCCATGTGTTTGGAATCACAGAAAGTCGTCTTAACGACAAAATAAACCGACTCCGACTTAAGGGGTTTAAAGTAATTCGGAAAGATGCAAATCGAAAATTAGAGACAGGTATTGCTGTATACATTTCCAATTCTCTCAACTGGTCCCGTAGAAGTGATCTCGAGACAGTAGAGATAGAATGTGTTTGGTTAGAGGTGAAGCCAGCCAGCCAACAACCGTTTCTCATTGGATACCTATATAGGAATCCTTGTGCCGGGTGCTTCACTACAATGATGGATAGAGTGTTTACAGCAGGTAGAGAAGTTATGATACTAGGTGACTTCAACATAGATATTAGTAAATCCAACCAGACATGGGACGATATCATTCTTTCTTACAATTTCAAACAACTAATAAACCGTCCCACAAGGTTACTGACACATCCTCAACTATAATTGATCATATATATGTTACTTGTCCAGATAATATTATTGAATGTTCTGTTCCTGTTTGTACAGTTAGTGACCACTACCCGGTATGTTGTACATGGTCAAGAATTGGGTTCAAACCTCTTAAACATAAACATGTAAGTATCAAATTTAGGAATTTTAAAGCATTCAACCAAGATTTATTTTTGCAAGACTTAAGAAAAGCAGCCCTTGATCACGTTTACCAACTTCCTGACCCGGACGATGCATTAGCTTTCTGGACGAAGACAGTCTACAATGTGTTCAATAAACACGTGCCAATCAAAGAAGTTCGAGTAAAAAATCAACATAAATCCCCACGGGTCACTAGAGAAGTGCTGGAAATCATGAGAGAGCGAGATACAGCACACAAAAATAAAGACTTCATCAATTACCGCAGACTAAGGAATAAAGTTAAATATGAAATTCGTAGGATAAAAAAAGATCATTTTAAAAATTTGATTGTAGATAATTCAAACAGTACAAATATATGGAAGGCTATTAACTTGCTAACCAATAAGAAACGCCCTACAGAATCAGCAATACCAAATTCTATAACATGCGATGAATTCAGTTGGTTCTTTCAATCAGAAATAGAGAATCTAAAGTCTTCAATACCAGACTCATCGTGTAATTTAAGTTCACTGGCATCATTCTGTGAGGAGAAGTGCACCAGAAATATTCCCGCTGAGATTCCTTTAATGTCTGTTGCAGACGTTTATAAATATCTCTTGAACCTCAAATCAACAAACTCACACGGCCTAGATAGTATCAGTAATAGAATTCTTCGTTGTGCTGCACCAGTCATTAGCGAGTCCTTAACGTTCATATATAACCAGTGCCTGGCCAAAAACTACTTTCCATCTGCATTTAAAATTGCTAAAGTGTTTCCGCTAATTAAAAATGGCTCAATCGATAATAGCGTTTTGGGTAATTATAGACCTATTTCCTTACTATCGTCGCTATCAATACCACTAGAAAAACACATTCATAAAATAACGTTACACCATTTAATTAACAATGATCTAATAATTAACAGTCAATCTGGGTTTCGACCTAAATATTCTTGCCATAGTGCTCTAACAAAAATGACCGATAACTGGCACTTAAACATCAACAACGGTAAAATTTGTGGAGCGGTGTTTGTAGACTTTAAAAAAGCTTTTGATATGGTAGATCACGATATTTTAATTAGAAAACTAAAGCAAATGAAGACAAGCACCAACATGGTGAACATAATTACGTCATTTCTATCCGACAGGCAACAAGTCGTGTCCTTCAACAACTGTCTATCAAGACCCACAAAGCTTAATATTGGTGTGCCTCAGGGCTCAATACTAGGTCCGCTGCTTTTTGCAGTTTATATTAATGATCTTCCTTTATATATCAATACAACTTGTGATCTATTTGCAGACGACTGTACTATATATACTAGTCAAGAAAACCGTAGTGAATTAGAGAATTCTTTACAAAAGGAACTTGATAATCTTACTAGATGGAGCAATGAAAATCGCATGCAAATTAACATCGACAAAACCAAATCCATGCTAATAACGACTAGACAAAAACTACAGACACTAGTCATAACTGGATCACCGCTCGAACTCCGCATGGGCACGTTACCTATAGTTAATGTGACTGAACATAAAACACTAGGGCTTTTAATAGACAGCCATTTGAACTGGAGCTCTCATGTTCACGCTCTTACCAAGAAAATAGCACAAAAAGTTTACCAACTTGCTAAAATTCAGCACTTCCTGGACGAAAGCACACGAAAAATATTCTATACATGCTATATCCAATCACATCTCGATTACTGTTCCACAGTTTGGGATGGTTGCCCTAAATCTAATTTAACACGTCTATGTTCTCTACAAAACCGCGCTATTCGTCTGGTTTCTGGCATAAAGCACGTTGAAAGTAATAATTTGTACAGTCATCTAAGACTTCTACCACTACAAAAGCGCTTCCTTTTCAACAAAGCCAAATTAGTGAATAAAATTATATCTCAAAATACCCCA
The DNA here is from genome assembly GCA_963921405.1 of Cepaea hortensis. Lineage (NCBI taxonomy): Eukaryota > Metazoa > Mollusca > Gastropoda > Stylommatophora > Helicidae > Cepaea > Cepaea hortensis. The sequence continues at coordinate 15,509,380 of OY992884.1, forward strand.
GAGTATCTTCTGCCGCTGATTCAATCTAATGCAATGAACAGCAAGCGCCTAAATTTGTTACATGTCTCAAAGCCTAGATTGGACCTATACAAAACATGTTTCGCCTATTCTGGTGCTCACTTATGGAATGATCTGCCTCCAGATCTGAAAACTCCAATGAGTCCCTACACATTTAACCGAAAACTCTTTCAATACTTAATCCATACCGACTATATGCCACCATAATTCATTTACTGGTATAATTGTTCAGTATAATTGTTCATTATAATTGTTTAACTATAATTGTTCACTATATATGTGTGTGCGTGTGGGGGGGGGGGGGGGGAGAGAGAGAGAGAGAGAGAGAGAGAGAAAGAGAGAGAGAGAGAGAGAGAGAGAGAGAGAGAAAGTGGGTGTCAGAGAGAGTGAATGCGTGTGTGCGCACGTGCATGCGTGTGTGTGGAGAGAGTGATTGAGCGAGAAATGGTGGGGGAATGTGTCAGTGCATGCATTCCTACGTGTATGTGTGTGAGTGAGGGAGTGTGTGCGTGCGTGCATGCGGTCATGTGCATGCGTTCATGTGTATGTGTATGTGTGAGAGAGTGTGATTGAGAGAGTGAGTGTGTGTGTGTGAAGGATTGTGTGTTAGAGAGTGAGACAGTGGGAGAGTTGATGTGTTAGTGTGTGTGTGTGTGTGAGCGGGCGCATGCGTGTGAGTGTGTGTATATGAAAGAAAACAGAGAGAGAGAGAGAGAGAGAGAGAGAGAGAGAGAGAGAGAGAGAGAGAGAGAGAGAGAGAGAGCTGAGCAGATGCATGTCATGTAACACGCATGTTATGTAACACGCGAATCCATATGTTTGTGTATTCTCATCTGTCATATTATCAGTTAAATACCATTTGATTTTATCATGCATAATATAAACTCATGTTCATTACTGTAGTTTGAGTGAGAGAGTCAGTGAGTGTGAATGAGAGACAGCACGAGTGAGCGTGAGAGTGAATGAGTGAGCGGGAGAGTGAATGAGTGAGCGGGAGAGTGAATGAGTGAGCGGGAGAGTGAATGAGTGAGCGTGAGAGTGAATGAATGAGCGGAAGAGTGAATGTGTGAGCGTGAGAGTGAATGTGTGTGTGTGTGTGTGTGAGAGAGAGAGAGAGAGAGAGAGAGAGAGAGAGAGAGAGAGAGAGAGAGAGAGAGAGAGAGCATCACTATGTTTACGTCACATACATATTATGTACACATTTTTCTCCATGTTTAACATTTTTATGAGACTGCTCATGACAAGTGTCAGTGTATGTGTGTGAGTAAAGTGTGGGAGTTTGTTCATACTAGTTTCAATACTAACGTGAGACACTTTGTATGTGTCTAGATGTGAGGAAGTGTGAGTGTATGTGGAGGATATGTGTGAGTGTGGGGATATGTGTGGGGATATGTGTGGGTGGGGTGTGTGTGGGTGGGGGATGGTGTTGGGTGGATTGGGGATGCAAGGGCGGGTGGAGAGAAGTGTATGGTGTGTGGGTTTGAGATATGTGTGCGGTGTGTTGGTGGGGGATGTGTGAATGATGTGTGGGTGGAGGGTATGTTTGTGGTGGTATGGGTGGAGGATAGTGTGTGGTGTGGGGGATGTGTGTGATGGGTACGGGGAATGTGCGTATGGGTGGGGTATATGTGTGGGTGAGTAGGGGATTGTGGTGGTTGGGGGAAGTATGTGGGGGTGTGTGGGTGGGAGATGTGTGTGTGTGTGGATGGGAAATGTGTGGGTGGGGGTGTCTGAGTGGCTTAGGGATGTGTAGGTGGGTGAGGGAGTTGTATGTGTCGGGGTGGGATGTGTGAGTGGGTGGAGGATGTGTGTGGGTAGGGGTATTGTGATCGAGAGATGTTTGGTTGGGGGTGGGTGGATGGGGGTGTGTGGGTGCGTAGTGGAGAATGTATGCGTGAGTGAGTGTGTGTTGGTGGACGGGTAGGGAATGCGTGTGTGGGTGGGGAGAGGTGTGTGGTGTGTTGGTTGGGGATATTGTGTGGGTGAGGTATGTGTGTGTGGGTGGGGGATTTTTGTGGTGTGTGAGTGGGGCTATGTGGGGTGGATGGGTAAGGGTATCTGTGTGGGTGTGGGTGGGAATATTGTGTGGTATCTGGGTGGGGGATATGTGTGTGGTGTGTAAGTGGGGATGTGTTGGTGAGGGGTGTGTGTGTATGGTGCGTGGGCTGGGAATAGTGCGTGGTAAGGGGTGTATGTGATGTGCGGGTGGGGGATTGTGTGGTGGGGGATTAGATTAAGGCATGTGTGGGTGGGTGTAAGTTGTATGTGTGGGCGGTGGGGTGTGTGTGAGTGGATTGGGGATGTATGGGTGGTTAGGGAGATGTGGGGGGGGGGGGGTAGGGACATGTCAGTTGGTGGGGATGTGTGTGTATGGTTTGGGGATGTGTGAGTGGAGGTGCGATGTGTGGGTTGGTGGGGGATTGTGTGCATGGGTGGGGAATATGTTGTCGATGGAGATGTGGCTGGGGGATGGGTGGTTTGAGGTGTGGGTGGGGAGAGGATGTGTGGGTTAGGATGTGTATGTGGATGGGCGTGGGATGTGTGGGTTGGTGGGGGAATGTTTGTGGGTGGCGAGTGTGTTTTGGTTGGGGGATCAGGTGAGGGCAGTGTGTGTGGGTGGGGGATGTGCGGGAGGGGGATGGGTCGTTTGGTGGGGTATGTATGTGTCCCTTGGTGTGCGTGTGTGTGGGTAGGTAGGGGTTTGTATGTGTCCCTTGGTGCGCGTGTGTGTGGGTAGGTGGGGGTGTTGTGTGGGTGGGGTGATGTATGGATAGGTGGGAGATGGGCTTCATAACATGGTAATTAGTCTTATTTATGTTTACAACATTCATTTCACCATGTTTATTTTTCTTCCTATGTAAATGTATAATGCTCTTGATGAACGAAAGACGAGTGATTGGAAGGGCCGAATGTAAGACGGGCCTGCGCGCCCAATTTGTGACCCTAATAAAGTTGATTTGATTTGATTTTACCCATACATCACCCCACCCACACACACACCCCCACCTACCCATACACACGCACACCAAGGGACACATACATACCCCACCAACCGACCAATCCCCATCCCGCACATCCCACACCCACACACACTGCCCTCACCTGATCCCCCAACCAAAACACACTCGCCACCCACAAAATTCCCCCACCAACCCACACATCCCACGCCCACCCACAAACACATCCTAACCCACACATCCTCTCGTCACCCACACCTCAAACCACCCATCCCCCAGCCACATCTCCATCGACCACATATTCCCCACCCACGCACACAATTCCCCACCAACCCACACATCGCACATCCACTCACACATCCCCAAACCATACACACACATCCCCACCAACTGACATGTCCCTACCCCCCCCCCACACACACACACACACATCTCCCTAACCACCCATACATCCCCAATCCACTCACACACACTCCACCACCCACACATACATCTTCCACCCATCCACACATGCCTTAACCCAATCCCCCACCACACAATCCCCCACCCGCACATCACATACATCCCCTACCACGCAATATTCCCAATCCACGCACCGCACACACACACACATATCCCTCACCAACACATCCCACACTAACATACCACCACACATCCCCACTTACACACCACACATATATCCCCCACCCACATACCACACAATATTCCCACCCACACGCGCACAGATACTATTACCCATCCACCCCACATACCCCACTTGTCAAAGACTGAAAGATAAAGGCCGGAGATCTTCTCAAGATAGAAGACCACCGGGAAGAGTGGTCAACCTCAAATAGATGAGAGGTGATACAGTGCCCCGATATCAGGGCAAGGTAGGTGATAGAATGGGGGACTATTAACTAGTTCTCTCATGAGACACGGAGACGTTGACCAGATGGTTAGCACTCTGGTCACGACAGAATCACGCCTGCGTGACAGCCACTCTTGCCACTGAACAGAAGACAGCTAACGTAAGCGTGCCAGGTACCACAGCACGCAAAAAGCCGAAGGACACCTCAAGGTCCTTCCGCGTGCTGTGTAGGCACGGGAGTAAGAAAGTCAGACTGGGGACTGACTTTGTAGCGAGCACCTCGTTTTAGTGTTGATAGGAGTTTTTGTGTAACCAAATAGATAGAGATAGCATTAGAGTTTAGGAAACTAGTGATAGGCAATTCTGTGGCTTTGTGTGTGGTTTTGATAGCGACTGTTATGTACTTGTGAAGAGCCAACGGCAATAAAATGTATCATTTATTTCCTCTCACACGACTTGCAAGTTTCTTGTATGGTGTGGGAGAAGTAATCTGATGATGCCTTACACATAGGTTGTTGACAGGCAAAGATTAATGTGGTGTCAGAAGTGTGGCTTGGACGAAAGTGCCAAGCTAATACACTCATCCACGGCTCTAGACTAAGTTTACAAATAGTGAAGTAGTGAATTTAATTTGTGTCAGTGACGGTTGACGTGTGCAGAACTAGGACAAGTTGCTAACGAAACTGTGCCTATCGTGACGAAATAATGCTTATTTGTGTTTAGTAAAATATTATATACTTAAATCATGTATTTCTTCAAAGTTGTAAGTATTGATATTATTATTTTCTGTTATTTATTCATGTAATTATTTATTTATTTATGAATAACTATCAAAAATGATTCTTTGCGGAGCGATACACAGCCAGCAACAATATCGATTTTTGCAAGCTAAAAATAGCGCTGCGCCTCTGACGTGTTACGATTGACAAGCAGTTGTTCTACGCCATTGGCATTCAGCATCTGAATGGTTACAAATCGTTAAGCTGCTGCCCGCCTGAATCAGTGCTTTATATTACCTATTATTTGTTTATTTGAATTAGTAATTGAATATATTTATTTATTTAAACAACATTAATATATTTTTATTTATTTCAAAGCAGTTATTGATTTTTTTTTTCGTACTTTTTCCTGTGTTTACAGTCACGATGGCACTACTTTCGGCTAGGCAAATTAGACTTGGTCTGCACTACTCTTGCATAGACTAAACTAGGTTAGTGACGAAAGGCATAAACAGTTAGAACGAAGACAGGACATTGACAATTTAATATTAAGTAAAGTATATTCTGTTTTGTTCGTGGGCATGTCATTGTGAATGTTTCAAATTGTCGAATAATATGTCGTTTACTATTTGTTAATTGTTGCTGCTCTGTAAACCAGGGTGAACAACAGCTGATTAGAAGATTGGTGTGTATGCCGAAGTGCCAAACAGGTGACCTAGATAGAAAACTCGTGGCGATACCGAAGCGCCAAACAAGGTGACCTGTGTTACCGGAGTGTGTTCCTTGTTCTCGGGAACATTAAGTTGAGTATACTCAATATATTTGGCATGCAATGTGATTAATAGTGCATCTCTTTTTCAGCTTGTGATGCATTAGCATACTTTTGTGCTCTGTTTTTTGCAGGAGTAAATTTTTCAGGTTATACACAAAGAGTACAATTTGCAGTGCTCATATATTAAGAAACATAACATATCAAAGAAAAATAAGTGAATAAAGAGTTCAGTGTAGGTCAACGCCAGCTACTTACCTAACATCATGGCTACTTTAGCTGACTTCGTAAAAGCAGGCAAAGAAATGCAATACACAGGTAAAGAGCTAGAAGAATATGCTGATAAGAAATTTAAAGAAGCAAAGGATGCAGAGGGAGATGATCGCGCACAAGAAAGACAACATCAAAAAGAAATAGCACAACTAGCTGAGATAACAAAACAAAAAGAATTGGACATTAAACAACAACAGTTACAACAGGAAAAGGAATTAAAGCTAAAACAATTAGATCAGGAGAGAGAACTAAAGCAAAGAGAGATAGATGAAATGGCAAGAGTTAAGGAAAAACAAATACAAGTAGAATCAGAAACACAGTTAAAGATGAAAGGTATGGATGTAGACTCACACGCAGAGATCTCTGCCACTAAACTAAAAAGTCAACAAGAAGAAAATAAGTTCAACAAATACAAAAATATTATCAAACCATATTGTAAAGAAGATTCCATATCAGCCTGGACAGAAAATGTCGAGTATCAATTTAAATATCACCAAGTTCCAATAGACATGTGGGCTATGATTTATATGAAGAACCTAAGTGGTGAGCCCCTTAAAGTGATAGAAGCTATACCAACTGATCTTAGATCTAACTATCAATACATCCATGATAGGATAATGCAACACTTTTTACTTGATGCCCCTGGGTATCAGGTTCAGTTCTCAAATTTAAAACCTAAACCTAGTGAGACGTTCATTGATTACGTCTCAAATGTTCAGAGTGTACTAAATAGGTGGCTTAAAGCAGCTAACATAGGAAAAGACTTTGATAGACTTAAAAATTTAATAGCCATGGATAAAGTCATATCCACTATACCATCTCCTTTTGCTAAATTTCTACAGCAGTCAGACATTGAGAACATAGAGCAGTTCGAAAAGAAAGGGTCTGCATATTTTTCTTCTAACAGAGATATTTTTAAGACCTCAAATGACTCTGAAGTAGTTTCCTTTGTGAAAGACCAACCGAAAAATTATCAAAGTAAGAGAAAACCCTTTCAGAAAATCGACAAGAAAGATAGGAAAGTATCAAAATGTATTTATTGTCAACTTTTGCATGACACTTATTCTATGTGTGACAAATCGCCAAATTATCCGGCGCATCTTGAAAATGTTATCAAGAAGCAACAAAACAAAAGATCTGCATACAGGCGTGCAATCAAATGCTTCTTTTGTTCCAGCTACGGCCATTATTCAAATAAGTGTCTGGGCCGCCAACGTATGAAAGCCAACAATGCTATTTTGATTGATACATCTTCTGATAGCGGTAGTGAGACTGAATGTGAGATTGAAAATGTATTACCTTTCCAGCAATCTGAAGACGTGTGTTGTGTGAACGATGTATTAAGTTTTGACAATTGTGTCCAATGTCACCAATTTCATGCAGACGGAAAATTAGAATGTGGGCATTTTGTAACATCCTCCGTAGAGAATGCAAATGCAGTTATAGCCTCCAGAGGCAATCTATTGTTTCACTCTGCAATGGTCAATGATAAGCCATGCCGATGTTTGCTTGACAGTGGGAGCTCTATTATTGGTGTGAAAAAGGAACTTGTTAATCCAAAGGATTATACTGGTGACTCTGTAAAATGCCGGACTTTTTCTGGTAATATAGAAACCTATCCTCTGGCAAGAGCCCATATAAACACCCCGTTCCTTTCTGGTACCTTTACTTGTGCAATACTAGACAACCCTTGTGCTGAGTTAATTCTTGGGTGTCTGCCCCAGCTAAAGCACTGTACAGATCAAGAAATATCTGTCTGGGAGGAGAAGAATGGTCTCACTCCAGTAAACAGTGCAGATATCCTCGGACATCACAGTCCTAACAACGGTGCTAGACCCATAACACTTGAAATTGGTCAATACATAATGGTGCTACTACCAGACAAGCATAATAAAAGGGTAACTTCATGGCAAGGGCCTTTCAAGGTGATACAACAACTTTCAGATGTTGACTATGAAATATCAATAAACGGACACTTAAAGATATTCCATGTCAACATGCTGAAACCTTACTTTTCACGACAACAGACAGAAGTAGAGACAGACGAACAAAGTTCACCCACATCTAGTGATCAGACGACAGACATACACAACGCAACTACACTAGTTAGCGAGACTGGCATATCCGACGATATCCATACATCTAGCGAGAATACAGAATACGCACTTAGCACCACCACCGTACTGAATCAGGTAGACGACGACGGAATGGAACTACCCGTTCCTATTGTGGACAAGACTGCCACATTAGATAGCATACAGATAGAACAGGGACTAACAGACAGTCAACGACGACAATTAGTAGAATTAGTGACGGAATACAAAGACATATTTTCTGACATTCCAGGTAGGACGGACAGAATCGAACACTCCATTCTTCGTTCGGACTCTAAGCCTATTAAATGCAGGCCGTACTCAATCCCACTTAGCTATAGGGAAAATCTAAATAAGGAAATTCTTAATTTAGAAGCTATTGGGATCATCCAGAAATCCACTTCTGAGTACTCTTTTCCAATCGTCCTAGTTAAGAAAAAAGACTCCACAATTCGTCTGTGTGTGGACTATCGAAAACTCAACAACGTCACTAAGATCGACGCAGAGCCAATTCCTTCCTGCGAAGATCTTATTCTTGACATGTCCACCTCCAAAATCTTTTCTAAACTAGATCTTACTAAGGGATATTGGCAAGTCCCTATGCAGTCTCAATCCATCCATCTTACTGCTTTTTCAACACCTTTAGGACTATACGAGTGGCGTTTTCTTCCTTTCGGACTTCGAAATGCTCCTGCCACTTTCGTACGCTTAACTAGAGATCTACTTCATGGAGTGACGAATACAGTGACTTATATAGATGATATATGTGTCCATACTGATGACTGGACAACACACTTACTGAAACTAAGACATGTCTTTGATAGGTTGCGACTCTTCGGGCTCACTGTAAAACCGAGCAAAGTTGAATTGGGCCTAAAAGAAATTGACTTTTTGGGTCATGTCATTTCACAAGGTCAACTTAAGACTGACAATAGAATTATTACAAAAATTATGAACCTGACCATGCCTACCACAAAGAAGCAGGTCAGAAGCCTTTTGGGACTAGTAAATTACTATAGCAAATTCATACCAAATTTAGCGGAAATTACAAGTGTATTTTCCAATGTTTTAAAAGCATCTGTAAAATTAGATGTCAAAGATGCATTATTAATTTCTGCATTGTCAAAATTGAAAATCCTTTTTAGTAATCTACCAATCCTCCGCTTGCCTAATCCTAGGCTCGTTTATTATCTTAGGACAGATGCCAGCAGAATCTCCATCGCTGCAGTACTAGGCCAATTTTATGATGGCATCTTCCACCCGATTTGCTACGTGAGCCGTAAGATCACACCAGCTGAGTCCAGATATTCCATATCAGAGTTGGAAGCCCTAAGCGTCATCTATGCGGTGAGGAAGCTCCATCGATTTCTGGCGGGTGTTCACTTCATTGTCCAGACTGACAACTCCCCAATCACGGTCATACAGAGTGGTGTGCATCGGAATGACCGTATATACAGGTGGTCGCTTATACTCCAAAACTACACCTTTAGTATAGAGCATATTAAGGGTAAGGACAACATCCTGGCTGATACCCTTAGTCGACCATCTGAGGTAGAAATACCAGAGATTCCACATAAGAGTGTAGAGTAATAGATGTTAACGTAGTACAGTAAAATATTCTATGTGAAATATGTTACAAATACATAGGCATTATGTGCTGAACTAGGTACTAAGAACATTGAAGTACTATGTGTCCGTAGACATCAAACTAAGAACTTTGCTTTGAGAACAAATATATCACCTTGTGAACGAGGACAGCTCATTACTTGCTAAGCTCCATATGGGTTCCAGTGAATCATTTGTGTTAAGCAGAGAAAAACAGTGTCAGAACATTACATAAATACAGACACGAAAACTGTGGTCTACGACACAAGCGAACTCTACAGGTGCAATACCCATAAGACACAAGTGTGACTGTGTAATGTATTTATTATACCCAGGACAATTGTATAGATAGTATGCCAATGAAAGCATTTTCTGAACATTAAGGGCAACGACTAACCTGAGGTATTTAAATACCATGTATATAAAGACTTATTGTGATATGTATTATAACGTTTTAATATAGTAACAAATTATAGGTAGATTAGATCATCTTAATTTATATTTAGATTTAGACAAGATAATAGTTTTCATTTTTTTTTTTTTTGGTTAGATAGATTATTAATTTACCCACTTATTTAGCTTAAAAGTAGATTAGCATAGTAATTTAAACATAACAACAACTAAGTAGAAACTAGAATAATAAATTTAGATAGTAATAGTACCATTTACTTTATTACATTTCACTTTGTTTCATTTCATTTCAGTTCATTCCATCTTAATGAACCATTCCATTTAACAAACGGAGGGGAGGGTGTGTGTCAAAGACTGAAAGATAAAGGCCGGAGGTCTTCTCAAGATAGAAGACCACCGGGAAGAGTGGTCAACCTCAAATAGATGAGAGGTGATACAGTGCCCCGATATCAGGGCAGGGTAGGTGAAAGAATGGGGGACTATTAACTAGTTCTCTCATGAGACACGGAGACGTTGACCAGATGGTTAGCACTCTGGTCACGACAGAATCACGCCTGCGTGACAGCCACTCTTGCCACTGAACAGAAGACAGCTAACGTAAGCGTGCCAGGTACCACGGCACGCAAAAAGCCGAAGGACACCTCAAGGTCCTTCCGCGTGCTGTGTAGGCACGGGAGTAAGAAAGTCAGACTGGGGACTGACTTTGTAGCGAGTACCTCGTTTTAGTGTTGATAGGAGTTTTTGTGTAACCAAATAGATAGAGATAGCATTAGAGTTTAGGAAACTAGTGATAGGCAATTCTGTGGCTTTGTGTGTGGTTTTGATAGCGACTGTTATGTACTTGTGAAGAGCCAACGGCAATAAAATGTATCATTTATTTCCTCTCACACGACTTGCAAGTTTCTTGTATGGTGTGGGAGAAGTAATCTGATGATGCCTTACACATAGGTTGTTGACACCACTCACACATCACAAAAATCCCCCACCCACACACACACACAAACCTCACCCACACAATATCCCCAACCAACACACCACACACCTCTCCCCACCCACACACGCATTCCCTACCCGTCCACCAACACACACTAACTCACGCACACATCCTCCACTACGCACCCACACGCCTCCACCCACCCACCCCCTACCAAACATCTCTCGATCACAATACCCCTATCCACACACATCCTCCACCCACTCACGCATCCCACCCCGACACATACAACTCCCACACATCCCTAAGCCACTCACACACACCCCCACTCACACATTCCCCATCCACGCACACATCTCCCACCCACACACCCCCACATACTTCCCCCAACCACCATACATCCCCTACTCACCCACACATGTACCCCACACATACACACATTCCCCGCACCCATCACACACATCTCCCACACCACACACTACTCCCCACCCACACACATATCCTCACCCATACCACCACAAACATACCCCCCACCCACACACCATGCACACATCCCCCACCATCACACCGCACGCATATCTCAAACCCACACATCATACACTTCTCCCCACCCGCCCTTGCATCCCCAATCCACCCAACACAATCCCCTACCCACACAACCCCGCCACCCACACATACTTCCTCAAACCATCCACACATCTCCACTCACATACCAAGCACACATCCCCCACCAACACACCGCACGCATATCTCAAACCCACACACCATACACTTCTCCCCACATGCCCTTACATCCCCGATCCACCCAACACAATCCCCTACCCACACAACCCCGCCACCCACACATACTTCCTCAAACCGCATCCGTCCCATACACATATCCTCTACCCATACACACATCCCCCACACCCATTCCCACACCCCTACTTTCACCCCCACACATCCATCCATACATCCCACCAACACCCACAAATATCACTACCCACCAAAACCCCCACACCCCAACCCATCCAAACGCATACCCCCACCCACACCCCCACCCACACATATCCCCACACTCACACACATCCTCCACACACGCTCACACCTCCTCACATCTAGACACATACAAAATGTCTCACGTTAGCATTGAAACTAGTATGAACAAACTCCCACACTTTACTCACACACATACACTGACACTTGTCATGAGCAGTCTCATAAAAATGTTAAACATGGAGAAAAATATGTACATATTAAGTATGTGACGTAAAAATAGTGATGCTCCCACACACAGAGATACACACAGAGAAGGCACACACACACACACACACACACACACACACACACACACACACACACACACACACATTCACTCCCACGCTCACTCATTCTGTCTCTCATTCACACTCACTGACTATCTCACTCAAACTACAGTAATGAACATGAGTTTATATTATGCATGATAAAATCAAATGGTATTTAACTGATAATATAAGATGAGAATACACAAACACATGGATTCGCGTGTTACATAACATTCATCTGCTCAGCTCTCTCTCTCTCTCTCTCTCTCTCTCTCTCTCTCTCTCTCTCTCTCTCTCTCTCTCTCTCTCTCTGTATTCTTTCATATACACACACTCACACGCATACGCGCACTAACACACACACACTAACACATTAACTCTCCCACTGTCTCACTCTCACACACACAATCCTTCACACACACACACACTCACTCTCTCAATCACACTCTCTCACACATACACATACGCATGAACGCATGCACGCACGCACACACTCCCTCACTCACTCTCACACATACACGTAAGAATGCATGCACTGACACATTCCCCCACCATGTTTCGATCAATCAATCTCTCCACACACACGCATGTACGTGTGCACATACACATTCACTCTCTCCCTCTCTCTGACACCCTCTCTCTCTCTCTCTCTCTCTCTCTCTCTCTCTCTCTCTTTCGCTCCCACACGCACACACATATATAGTGAACAATTATAGTTGAACAATTATAATGAACAATTATAATGAACAATTATACAAGTAAATGAATTATGGTGGCATATAGTCGGTATGGATTAAGTATTGAAAGGGTTTTCGGTTAAATGTGTAGGAACTCATTGGAGTTTTCAGATCTGCAGGATCATTCCATAAGTGAGCACCAGAATAGGCAAAACATGTTTTGTATAGGTCCAATCTAGGCTTTAAGACATGTAACAAATTTAGGCGCTTCCTGTTCATTGCATTAGATTGAATCAGCGGCAGAAGATACTCTGGGGGATATTTTGAGATATAATTTTATTCACTAATTTGGCTTTGTTGAAAAGGAAGCTCTTTCGAAGTGGTAGAAGTCTTAGATGACTGTACAAATTATTACTTTCAACGTGCTTTATGCCAGAAACCAGACGAATAACGCGGTTTTGTAGAGAACATAGTCGTTTTAAATTAGATTTAGGGTAACCATCCCAAACCGTGGAACAGTAATCGAGATGTGATTGGATATAGCATGTATAGAATATTTTTCGTGTGCTTTCGTCCAGGAAATGTTGAATTTTAGCAAGTTGGTAAACTTTTTGTGCTATTTTCTTGGTAAGAGCGTGAACATGAGAGCTCCAGTTCAAATGGCTGTCAATTAAAAGACCTAGTGTTTTATGTTCATTCACATTAACTATAGGTAACGTACCCATGCGGAGTTCGAGCGGTGCTCCAGTTATGGCTAGTATCTATAGTTTTTGTCTGGTCGTTATTAGCATGGATTTGGTTTTGTCGATGTTAATTTGCATGCGGTTTTCATTGCTCCATCTAGTAAGATTATCAAGTTCCTTTTGTAAAGAATTCTCTAATTCACTACGGTTTTCTTGACTAGTATATATAGTACAGTCGTCTGCAAATAGATCACAAGTTGTATTGATATATAAAGGAAGATCATTAATATAAACTGCAAAAAGCAGCGGACCTAGTATTGAGCCCTGAGGCACACCAATATTAAGCTGTGTGGGTCTTGATAGACAGTTGTTGAAGGACACGACTTGTTGTCTGTCGGATAGAAATGACGTAATTATGTTCACCATCATGAAATAGCCGCACTATTTGGACAAACTTTCGTGGACAGCCATGATCTTCCACAGTCCTTCTCTGCTGACTGTATCAAAAATCTTGGTAAGGTCAATGAAAGTGGAGAACATTTCGCAGTTCTGTTCCTGACATTTCTCTTGCAGTTGCCTTGCAGCGAAAATCATGTCTACAATTCAACGTTCTTTTCTGAAGCCACATTGACTCTCAGGAAGAAGACCTTGATCGAGATGGGCCGTGAGGCGATTGAGAAGAATTCTGGCGAGTATCTTCCCTGCAATTGAAAGCAAGGAGATGCCTCGGTGGTTGTCACAGGATTAGCGGTTTCCTTTACGTTTGTTAAGGTGGACTATTGACGCTTCCTTGAAATCTTGTGGCATGGTCTCGTTCTCCCATATGTTTGTAAAGACTTGGTGAAGCTTCTCTGTTAGGACAGGCCCACCTGCCTTGTATATCTCTGCTGGGATGGAGTCAGGACCAGGTGCCTTGCCGCTGGAGAGTTGCTGGATGGCTTTGTTTACTTCCACTATGGTTGGCAGGTCATCAAGTGTCTCATTGGTGGGAACTTGAGGAAGGCAGGTGATGGTTTCATCATTGAAGAAGGAAGTTGCATTTAAGATGTTGCTGAAATGCTCTGCCCAGCGTTGAAGGATTTCTTTCTTATCGGTGACCAATGTTCCCCCCATCTGCACTGAGGAGGGGAACTATGACTGGTGACGTAGGACCATAGACCGCTTTCAGTGAGTCGTAGAAGTTTTTCATATCATGTCTGTCAGCAAAGCCTTGAATTTCATCAGCTTTGCTGCTCAGCCAGGAGTCCCGCATGTGCCGAAGTATTTTCTGCATTACTCTCTGAATGTTCTTGAAGGCATCTTTTTTATGTTGACTTCGGGTCATTCAAATGTGCCTTGAGGAGAAGATGTTTCTCGGCCAGCAATTGGTTGATGTCTTCGGAATTTTCATCAAACCAATCTTTATGCTTTCGGGGAGCTGGCCCCAGGATTTCCATAGCAGTGTTGTAAATTATGTCCTTTATGGCTCTCCACTCTGTTTCTGTATCCTGTTTAGCAGCAGCATTGGGCTTGAGGCTGTCTTCCAGCATATTTTCAAACGACTGCTGCATTTTCTTGCATTTTTGGCGGGTGACATTTAGTTGTTTTTTATTTTTTTTATTTTTTGTTTTTATTTGTTTTTGCATTTTCACCCCTTGAGGGTGCCGTGGTGGCCTGATAAGAATGTTTATTTTCGAGACAATGAGACGATGGTTTGTCAAACATTAGGCACCACACATGGATTTTTTTACCCTAACGTCTTGTCTGTCACTTCTTCTGACGATGACATAGTCAATGAGGTGCCAGTATTTCGAGCAAGGGTGTATCCACGATGTCCTATTTCTCATGAGGAGACGGAAAATTGTGTTGGTAATCAGGAGATCGTGTTCGGCACATGTCTGAAGAAGGAGGAGTCCATTTATGTACCAATTTCCGACTCCATGCTTTCCAATAATGCCACTCCAAGAGGTGGTGTCCGTGCCTACTCTGGCATTGAAATCTCCAAGGAGTATAAGTTTGTCTCCTTTGGGAACAGATGTTAATACATTGTGCATGTCCTCATAGAACTTGTTATTGACATCATCTTCGCTGGTCATAGTTGGTTCGCAGACACTCACAATGGTTGCATGCTTCCTTCCATTCAGCAGGGGCAACTTAATGGTCATGAGCCTGTCGTTTATAGCCTTTGGAAATCCAGCTAATTTAATGGCAAATCCACTTAATGGCAAATCCCACACCGGATTGGCGTCTGTCCTCGCTTTTCCTTCCACTCCAGAAAAATGTGTAGCCGGCACCTATTTCACAGATTTGGCCTTCTTCTGCAATTCGTGTCTCGCTCAAGGCTGCAATGTCGATGTTGTACCTGCCCAGCTCTCTCCCAATCAGTGCTGTTCGTCTCTCTGGACCCGACGCGCCGTCTCTGTCAAGTAGGGTGCGTACATTCCAAGTTCTATTTGTTAAGGGAATATGGTTTCCTCTTTTAGCTTTACTTGTTTTATCTTTCTTTTTATGTCGACCGCAGTTAGGGTACCCACCAACCGCGGCTAGCTGATTAGGTAGTCATGGAGCAGACAATGTTTAGGGCACCTTTTCTAGCCCCTTCCTCATGCTATGGATATGAGCGGTGTGTTCCTATAGAGGGCTGCTCAGTCGCTCAGTGGGGCTGCGAATCCCACTGCTGCTCCGGTCAGTAGAAGACGACCATATGGCCTGAGCTGCCTATGTGCAGGTCTGCGACTACGGCTGCCAGCGTACCCACGCCTGCCGCTTCGCCGCTCACCCATCCAGGGCGCTCTACGTGCCTTGCTGTGCTCATTACGTACCACAACGCTTTGCAGGTAAACGCCGTCTTGCCCGTTGAATCAGGAATGATTTCTTCCGCGCAGTCTGCCGAATCCTGTCTTCACATGCTGGGTAGGCATACCCTTGTTTACCGCTTGGTTTGACTCCAAATCGGCTACCCATGACTGGTTTAGCCAGCCTATCACTTCTGTTGCCCGGGGGTGGCCGCTGTCGCATGCTGACAGCTACTATGAGCCACAGGCGCGAGCTGGGTGTCAGGCTTGAACCAGTGGGGGATGGGTCCTGAAAAGGACATGAGAGTCATTCTTACCAAAGGTGCTACCAATGCCTGACACCTCGTTACCCCCCCCCCCCCCCCCCCCCGTCCTCCAATATGCTATACATTGAATGGCAAAGCAGAGATGTTCAAGTGAAGCTTTATTTCACAAAGATCCATGAAAACAAAGTGAAAAACGTATTGAGATAAGCGATTTGAAGTATTTAAAGATGCAATCAATAATCACACAGAAAAAAAAAATCTTCAATTTTTTTTCATGTAAAGGGGGGTGAGTGTTATAGTCCTGGTGATGCATGGTTGGGGACATGGGTTGAGACGTATTAAGCACGGTCGACAGAATGAGACCGTGCGATGTGACCTATCACGATATTGCTCACAAACACGTGAAAAGTAGGCTGGACGTTTCGGGCGAGAACAAAACGTCAGTTTAGAGTCAGTTGGACTTCTGTCGGTGTTTGACCTAGTCCTTGTCAATAGAGCATGGCTATGATTACGCCGCTCTTTTAGAATGGTGGTGTTTGGACAGTGTTTCGTATATTCGTGAACCTTTGTGTGGAACAGGTGATTATGTTATTGACAGTGTCTAATTATTGTGTTAGTAAAATAGACTGTGAAAAAAACTATATCGGTGTCCGTTTAGCAAGCTATGTTGAGTCAGTCTAAGTTGTTAACGTGTATAGACTGAAAAGGCGCAATGACCATCAGAAGTAGACGTAGAGATGTCTACCAGATACAGAACAAGCATCTCTAGGGGTGGCAATGTAGCGGCACAGAAATGTTACAGTCGTGGCTCGTCAAGAACAAGAGTATCCTCCAGTTATCTTAGCGCACGCGGCCTACGAAATCTATGTGTTGCTCATCTATGCCGTGTGTAAACAAACAGGTGTTTTCTGCCATCAATTGTGAAAGTAAAGAATGCCACGGGAGCTGTGAGATGAAGCGAGCATTACAAGATAAATATCTTCACTTTAAACAACAGCAAAAATTAAGAAGTAAAATATAGTTTCTGCTCCACATCTTATATATAAAATAAAATCTCCGTCTGTATGTCCTTTATGCGTTCGCGAACGGCCCATCCGATTGAGATGAAATTTTCTACACGCCTTCCTCTCATTCCCGCGCAGCCAACTGTGATATTTTTTTAGTGTGAAATTGGCTGCTTAATTAATATTATTTAATTTTTCATTTTTCATTATAATTTATATACAGCGAGGGGACTTAACTCTAGAAAAGTTATTTCAAGGGGCATAACTTTTAATAACTTTTCTGTATACCTTATAGTCATATTGTTGCATCGTTTTCAAAGATTTATAAACTCTTTGTCTATAGTTATGTACCGGCATATGAGTTATAATAAATAATGATACAATCTTTAAGGCATTTTCAAAGTTTTCATAAAAATAATGCATAATGCATAACATTGTAACTCATCTTTTTATGCTTAAGAAGTTATCTACAGTCATGCAGGTGATTAGAAACAGTTTTCATTAGAAATAATGGATGGTGTGTGGAAGGACATTCTTTTAAGTTACTTTTTTTTTGTTGTATGAATTTAATGAGACGCTACCCGCCAGGAGCTGGGCGAAGCCACGCCGGGTCAGATAGATAGACAGACCCACCTTTTCACTGCAGTTATCTACAGGCATATGCGTTATAATCCCCCTCCTCCTCCTACCTCCTCTTCCTCTCCCCCCTCCTTCTTCTTCCTCCTCCCTCTTCCTCCTCCCTCTTTCCTCTTCCCTCTCTCCTCCTCCTCCTCCTTCCTCCCCTCCTCCTCCTTCACATCCTCTTCCTCTCTCCACCTCCCTCCTCCCCCTCCCTTCTCCCTCCTCTCCCTCCTCCTCTTCCCTCCTCCTCCTCCTTCTCCCTCCTCCCTCATCCCTCCTCCTCCTTATCCTCCCTCCTCCTCCTCTCCTCCCCCTCCCTTCTCCCTCCACCTCCCTCCTCCTCCTCCCTCCTCCTCCTCTCTCCTCCTCCCTCCTCCCTTTTCCTCCCCCTCCTCCTCCCTCTACCTCCTCCCTCCTCTTCCTTCCTCCACATCCCTCTTCCTCCTCCTCCCTCCTCATCATTCCTCCTCCTCCCCCTCCTCCCTCCTCCTTCTCCTCCTCCTTCTCCCTCCACCTCCTCCCTCCTTCTCCCTCCTCCTCCTTCTCCCTCCTCCTCCCTCTTCCTCCTCCCCCTCCTCCCCTCCTCCCTCTTCTCTCTCCTCCTCCCTCCTCCTCTTCCTTCCTCCTCCCTCCTCCTCCCTCTTCCTCCTCCTCCCCTCCTCCTTCTCCTCTTTCCTCCCTCCTCCTCCTTCGCCTCTTTCCCCCTCCTCCTAATCCATCCTCCTCCCTACTTCTCCTCCTCCCTTCTCCTCCCTCCTCCTCCTCTCTCCGCCTATCTCTTCCTCCCTCCTCCACCCTCTTCCTTCTCCCTCCTCCTCCCTCCTCCTCCCTCTTCCTCCTCCTCCCTCCTCCTACCTCCTCGCCCTCCTCCCTCATCCTAATAACTCCTCTTCCTTCCTCCTCTGCCCTCCTCCTCCCTCCTCCTCCCTCTTCCTCCTCCTCCCTCCTCCTACCTCCTCCCCCTTATCCCTCCTCCTCCTTATCCTCCTTCTTCCTCCCTCCTCCTCCTCCCTCCTCCCCCTCCTCCTCCCTCCTCCTCCCTCTCCTCCCTTCTCCTCTTCCCTACTCCTCCTCTCTCCTCCTCCTCCCTCCTCCTCCCTCCACATTCCTCCTCCTCCCTCCTCCTCCTCCCTCCTCCTCCCCTCCCCCTCCCCCTCCTTCTCCTCCCTCCTCCTTCTCCCTCTTCCTCCTCCCTCCTCCTCCCTCCTCCTTCACCCCCCGCCTCCTCCCTCCTCCTACTCTCTCTCCTCCTCCCCTCCTCCTCCCTCTACTCCTCCTCCTCCCCTCCTCCTCCTGCGTCTCCTCCTCCCTCCTTCTCCCTCCTCATCCACCTCCTCCCTCTTCCTCCTCCCTCCTCCTCCCCCTCCTCCTCCCTCCTACTCCTCCCTCCTCCTCCTAATCCCTCCTCCTCCCTCCTATTCATCCCTACTCCTCCTGTCTCCTCCTCCTCCCTCCTCCTCCCTCCTCTTCCCTCCTCCACCTCCCTCCTCCCTCCTCCATTTACCCAAGACAGACAGACAGACAGACAGACAGATAGTCGGGAACGGGAGCTTATATGACTACTTATATGATTTAAATGAGATGCTCTCCACCATGGGCTGGGCCGGGTCAGACAGATAGACAGACAGACAGACAGACAGACAGACAGACAGACAGACAGTCGGGAAAGGGAACTTATTTGACTACTTATATGAATTAAATGAGATTATCCCCACCAGGGACTGGGCGAAGCCGGGCCGGGTTAGACAGACAGACAGACAGACAGATAGATAGTCGGAAACGGGAACGGGAGTTTATATGACTACTTATATGAATTAAATGAGATGCTCCCCACCAGGGACTGGGCGAAGCCGGGCCGGGTCAGCTAGTTTGAACTATAATTAACAGAGGTCAGCTAGAATGTGCAGTCAGGACGAGTGAAGCTGAATGATAGAATGCCTCTTTCTATAACTATATGAACATGCTTACGTTGTTTATGGTGTAGGGAGACACAGAATTTGATAGTTATTTCTGAAACTTCAGTGACTCGTCCATTATATGAGGCCGTGAGATGTATTTTTTCTGACTTGTGTTCTGAATGTGAGAGTCTCAAGCCAGAATGAATTCTTTCCAGGTGTCAACAGGCTACTAGGTGCAACAGATTAATATCATTGAAAGTAGGAACTTGGAACGTTAGAACAATGAATGCAGATGGAAAGTTAGAAAACATCAAAAAAGAAATGAAGAGAGAGAAGATTAACATATTAGGAATATCGGAAACGAGATGGAAAGGAGCAGGGATAAAGACAGGAGAGGATTGTAAGATTATTTACTCTGGGGGAGAAGAACAGCAAAGAGGTGTAGCCATTATATTAGATAAGCAAACATCAAATTCTGTCAAAGGATATCATGCTGTGTCAGACAGAGTCCTATTAGTAAAATTAAACGGAAGACCTTTTAAAATAAATGTCATTCAAGTATATGCCCCAACAAGTGAAAGCAGTGAAGAAAGCATAGAGGAATTTTATAATGACGTGGAGTCTGCTTTGAAGAACTGCAAAAAATCAGAAATAAATATCATAATGGGTGATTTCAACGCAAAAATAGGACAGCAAGGCGATGGATGCAGTGTAGGCAACCATGGTTTGGGAGAGAGAAATGAAAGAGGATACAGACTTGTAGAATGGGCAAAAGAACAAGAAATGGTTGTAGGAAACACCTGGTTTAAACAGCATCCTAGAAGATTATGGACATGGAGGAGTCCAGACAGCAGGATTAAAAACCAGATAGATTACATCCTGATTAGCAAAAGGTTTCGAAATGCGTTAACAGTCGTAAAAACAGTTCCAAATGCAGACTGTTACAGTGATCACAGATTAATTACAGGCACATTGAGGGTAAAGTTAAAGAAAGTCAAGTATACAGCAGGAAACCCTAAATATGACTTGTGCAAATTGAAAACTGACAAAGAAATACAAGATAATTTTAACATAGAAGTAAAGAACAAATTTGATATATTGTCTGATCTAGAGATCCTGTTTCAAGATGTAGATGATCAATGGGAAACGATGAAGAATTCAGTCAGTTGCGCAGCAGAAAAAACTATTCCAAAAGTAAAGAAAGTGGGCCGTAAGACATGGATGACTGAAGAAATTTTACAACTAGTGGAAACAAGAAGACAGAACAAAAATAATCCTGCCAAATATGAAGAAATTCACAGAAAAGTGAGAACCTTATGTAAGGAGGCAAAAGAAACATGGCTTGAGAAAAATTGCAGAGAAATTGAAAAACAACACAACAGTAACAATGCGAAACTAATGCACAAAAGAATTCAGGAGCTTACTAATCAAAGAACACGTACATCAGCAGGCTGCCTAAAGACAAAAGATGGAAGAGTCATAATAGAAAAAGATCAGATATTACATGAATGGTCAGATTACGTGAAAAACCTGTATGACGATAACAGAGACGAACAGTATGATGTTCAAAATAATAATGAAGGACAAGCAATTTTGAAGATGGAGATTCAGAATGCTCTTAACCATATGAAATCTGGCAAGACCCCCGGTTCAGACAGCGTCACAACAGAAATGATTAATGCTTTAGAAGAATATGGAATAGATAAAGTTACCAGTCTGCTTAATACAATATATGATACTGGAAATATACCTCAGGAGTTATGTAATTCTGTATTTATTGCAATCCCAAAGAAATCAGGAGCCTTGGAATGTGATCAACATCGAACAATTAGTATAATGAGTCGCATCACGAAGATTTTGCTAAGAATTATCATGCAAAGAGTTAGGAGGAAAATACAACCTGAAATAGGAGAAGAACAATGTGGGTTTGTGGAAGGCAAGGGTACAGTAAGTGCTGTGTATATACTGAGAAACATAATCGAACGTTCTATAGAAGTAAACAAAGATCTACTTTATTGACTACACAAAGGCTTTTGATAAAGTGAGACATGTCAACATGATAAGGATGCTTGAAGATCTACAAATTGATGGAAAAGATCTTAGACTTGTAAAAAACATATATTGGAAACAACAAGCTGCCATAAGAATTGATAATGAAGTAAGCCAATATCAGCCTATTAAAAGGGGTGTGAGACAGGGATGTGTAATGTCTCCAGATCTGTTTTCCCTGTACAGTGAAAGTATTTTCAGAAATATTGAAGATATGGAAGGAATCAACATTGGGGGACGATGCATCAATAACATTAGATATGCAGATGATACAGTCTTGATTGCAGACAATGAACTGGACCTGCAAAATTTAGTAGATGCGATTGTTACACACAGTGAGCAACTAGGGTTAGAATTAAATTGTAAAAAGACACAGATTATGGTCGTCACTAGGAAGGACGAAATACCACAATGTAATATACAAGTAAATGGGAATATTCTTCAACAAGTGAGCAGGTACAATTATCTCGGAACAGTAATAACATCTGATGGGAGATGCCTTGAAGAGATTAGAACAAGAATCGCCATGGCAAAAGTAGCCTTTAGCAAGATGAAAAACATATTGACCAATAAAAAGATGTCAATTGAAACGAGAAAACGAGTATTGAGATGCTACATTGAACCTGTACTTTTATATGGATGTAAGCGTGGACAATGAGCAGTCAGGCTGAAAAACATCTGATGGCTGTAGAGATGTGGTTTCTGAGGAAAATGCAAAGAATACCATGGACAGCCAGAAAGACCAATGAACAAGTCCTTCAAGAAACAAATGAAGATCGTAAATTGATTAGAGAAATTAGACGTAGACAGTCAAAATTTTTTGGACATGTTATGAGAAGAAATGGATTGGAGAATTTTGTGACAACTTGTAAGATCGAGGGGAACAGACCAAGGGGAAGACCTAGAAGCAAGTACCTGGATGGCTTGGCCTTGTGGCATGGTCGAGACAGAAACACGGAGCTGATCCACGACTCTGGTGATCGGGTGAGATGGCAGAACATGACCGTCCACGCTTACCGGCATGGCACATGATGGATGGATGGTTGCTAAATTTGGTTATTTCATTGTGACAACCTAAACCAGCCTTCATGCTATACATAGATTAAGATCATAGATTTCTTCAAGAAGAGCACTTGCCACAGGTAAACTGTATCTGGTCAGATATGAAACAAACGCTTTTATAATTATTATCAAAGGGTAACAATGCAAAGTGGTAGTATGACTATCAACATTTTAGTTCAGCTGTCTGTTGTAGGGGTTCAACCGCTTACCTCGGCGTCAGCACACCGATTGTTTAAGACCGCGCGTTCTTATCCATTCGGCCATGCGGACCTGCATAACATTCTTTAAAGAGATACTCTTGGTGGTGTTGAAACTCTCAAACAGTCATCAGAATTTATCAAAGATCAGATCTCGGTCTAAATATATGGCGAACGCTGAAGACACAGAAAAAGAAAATTAAGAAAAATTGGCTAGCTGGCTGTCCTTTACCACACGAGGCCCCATTTAATTAAGGTTGTTCCTGATCAGTTTTCTAAATTACTCACTTGTTGGTGTGCTTAAATATGAAGACATACGCAAGATGACTACCCTCTCAAAGTGGTACGAGTATTTGCAATAAATCGTGATTTGGACTGGGGAATAAATGGCATCCCAGAATAAACCAATGACACATATGGTTGTTTCAGATAATATACTTTTACAGTACTTATACAGTTGTCAGTCAGAGGTCAACGCGGCTGACATGTTTGACACGCTTGATTTTCTCTTCTGGCGAAGAAAACGCTTCATAAAGTGTTACACAGAACCTATACTGATGTAAAGTAGGTATGTGAAACGTGGACAATAAACAGACACGGTGAGAAACATCTAATGGCAGTGGATATGTGGTTTCTGGAGAAAATAAAACTAATACCATGGTCAGACAGAACAATAACTGAAACTGCAAATAACTGCTTAGAGACACTGATAAGAAGAAATAAACTGGAGATTGATTGATTGATTGATTGATTGATTTAGGAATCGACATCACAGCATTCGGGGCATTCCCATAAACGCTCCAACCCCATCCTCAGCAGTCAGCGAAGAGTTCCAACACTAATAGTACCAGTAGCAATCTGATTATATGCCCGTCTCGCCTTTCCTATGAGCGTCGATCGTCGGCCAGATCCCCTCATCACCCCTCGCTGCCGTATTATTGCCAGACCATGGTGATCCATTTGCACCTCTGAGGTGTACTCGTGCTCCCACAAGGCCACAACCACGTCTGTCTTATCATTCATCAATACTCCACCAAGTTTTGCAGAGCCAGCCAATCTGTCCGCCTGTTCATTCCCCAGCACACCAGCATGCCCCGGAGAAAAGATCCAAACGATGCTTGTCACCCGTGACTTCCACAGCGAAGCAAGCCACTCTGCACGAAGCTTGCCTGTCCTCACCCTACTCAGCATGCTTTATGAGTCAGTTACAATCACGATGTGTGTGTGTGTGTGTGTGTGTGTGTGTGTGTGTGTGTGTGTGTGTATCGTATTCTCCATTCAGCGGAAAGCTGCACTGATCGCCTCCACCTCCATTCTTAAGCTAGATGTTGTGGTATCATATGCCAGGTTCTCCTGCACCAAACGGCGACCATTAGCTTTTGCTAAGAACCCACAGGCACTTCTCCTTCCTCTCAACACCGAACCATCTGTGTATATAATCACATCACCCCGGCGAGCATTATCCTGAATTAGTTGCTGGATTTCCACTTCCGTTGACCCTGCTGGCCACTCCCTGCACTCCCGGCTCAATGTGATTATAACTTTGCACAAGTCTG
The DNA here is from genome assembly GCA_963921405.1 of Cepaea hortensis. Lineage (NCBI taxonomy): Eukaryota > Metazoa > Mollusca > Gastropoda > Stylommatophora > Helicidae > Cepaea > Cepaea hortensis. The sequence goes on from OY992884.1 coordinate 15,534,082, forward strand.
ACTGCTCCAATGGCAGTCTGGCCCACTCCTCTCCTCGCCTAATGTTCCCCAAGTTGCACACCTGTCTGATCGTATCCTCCGCCTGAGCCATCCACGATTTGCATCTTATCAGTCGCTGACACTTAACTACGTCCAGCGCCTCATGCAACTGGTGATCTGTGTCAGCAACTACTCTGAGGTATGCCTTTGCTTGCATCACCTTGAGCCTAACCAGAAACAGTCGGCAAACCAAGGACGGACCAAGGATAAACTGGAGAATTTTGTGGCAACTAGTAAGTTTTAGGGGAAGATAACTAAAATATCTTGATAGCTTGATCACGTGGTATGTTCGAGAATGGCATTCGAAGGAATCCACAATATTCGTCTTAGAACACACATCTCTGATGCTTCCAATCGCTTCCTAATCAGTCCGTTTACACAAATAAGTTGCCAAGTCAGCAGAAAACCGGGAATGTCAGATAACAATTAAACATTTCATCTTCAGAATGTTATTCAACTTACTAAGCGAGGCCATAGAGATCAGAGTTGCTTTAATTGTCATCATCATCAAGTGCCCTGCCGGCTGGCGTAGGCGTTCATGGCTCTCCACAGATCTCGGTCTTTGGTTTTTTGGATCAACTCTGCTGCTGATATTCCTCCGTGCCACCGTCTCAATCCATCCAGCATAATTTCTCTTGGTCTGCCTCTGCCTCTCTTTCCCTCGATCTTTCCAGTTGTTACGATGTTCTCCAATGTCTCTATTCTCATTACATGACCAAAGAAAGCTGTTTGTCTCTTTCTTATTGTTGTATATAGTGTTCTAGTTTCATTAGCCTGTTTCAAGCATTCGTTGTTAGTTACTTTGGCAGTCCAAGGAATTCGCAACATTCGTCTCAGGAACCACATCCCTGTTGCTTCTAATTTCTTCTTAGTTTGTTCATTTACATTCCAAGATTCACTGCCACACAGCAAAACTGGTTCTGCATAGTATTTCAGCACTTTCTTTCTTACACTCAGTGATAGTGACCTATTGCACAAGATACTCTTCATTTTCTGAAATGCGGCCTTTGCTTGCCCTATTCTGCTCTTAATCTCTGTTGTACATCTTCCATCTGATGTTATAAATGTCCCTAGGTATCTAAAATTATCCACTTGGTTAAGAATTTTTCCTATTTCTATGTTACATTTTGGTGTCACCATTTCCTTTGATATCACGATTGTTACCGTTCTCTTGAACGAACGAACGAACGAACAAACAAAATATTATTTTAAAAGGGTAACAAATTGGGCACGCAGGCCCTTTCAATCACTCATCTTTCATTCATGAAATGTGCATGTTACATTTACATAGGGGGAAAAATCATTGCCAATGGATTTTGTAAGCATAAACAATGCATATTATGCATGGTACATTCACATGGGGGGAAAAAATTGTCAAATGAAAATTGTGAACATAAACAGTGCATATTGCAAATGTTGTGAGACACATTCCCCATCCACCCTCACATCCCGCAGCCACCCACACATCCCGCAGCCACCCACGCATCACCCACCCACCACACCTCCCCCACCATCCACACATACCTCCACGCACTCACACAGACCCAGGCAAACATACATGCCGCCACCCACCCACTGATCCCCCACCCACACACATTTCCCCACCCACACATACATCCCCCACCCATCCATAACCGACACGCACACACCCATCCACAGATTCTCTACCATCCACCCACACACCAGCAAACACCCATCAAAACACACATCACAAAACCACACACACATACCCCCGCCAACCCACACATCCCGCACCTATCCACACATACATCCCGAACCCTCACAATTTTCCCCACCCAATCACACACACACACACACATCAGCCAACCAATATCTGCCACCTCTCAACTACACATCCCACCTATACACACATCTTCCCACCTGCCCACACACATCCCCCACCCATAAAGACCCAAAAACACACACCTCCCACCCACATACACCTCCCACCCACACACACCCCACCACCCACATATACCTTACCCAACACATATACCGCTCACACACATCTTCCCACAAACAAATACATCCCCCACCCATACACTCATCTCTCACACACATCCACCCACTCACGTACTTATCCATCAACCACTCATACCCACACATCGCCCACCAGCCCATCAACACATGCATCTCTCATCTACCCTCCCACCCACCCACACACCAGCCACCTAGCCAAACACACATTTCCCATCCTCACATACATCCTTCATCCACCTGCACATCCCACGCCTCCCCCACCTCTCACACATCTCCCCTCCCACACAAATCTCCACCCATAAACATATCCCCCACACAAACACACATCCGCCGCATGCATTCCTCACACACATCCCCACCCACACATCGCTCACCCACACACAATATCCCCACCCACCCACACATCCCCCACCTACAAACATCCTCACCACCCACACATACATCCTCCACCCACTCACATTTACCCCATCCACATACACACTCCCACTGACACACATACCCTATTTACAGACACCCCCGACACTCATCCCCCACAAACATTACACACCCATCCCCCAACCAACACACTCTCCTACACACCCATTCACCCACCCAAATACGTATTACCTACCCACACCCCCCCCCCCCGAACCCACCAACACAAACATACTTCCAATAATCCTCCCAAATATCCCCCAACACATAAACATCCCCCCCCCCACACACACCCACACAAACATCCTCACATCTAGACACATACATGATGCCTCACATGATCACTGAAACTAATAAGAACAAACTCCCACACTTTACACACAGTTGAGACCCTGACGATTGTCGTGAGCATTCCCGCAAAAATTGTAAGAAGTGGGGAAAAAATGTACATATACATTGTGTAGCGTAAAAATTAGTGATGTAATTCAACTCTCTCTCTCTCTCTCTCTCTCTCTCTCTCTCTCTCTCTCTCTCTCTCTCTCTTTCTTTCTCTTTCTCTCTCTTTCTCTCTCTCTCTCTCTCTCTCTCTCTCTCTCTCTTTCACTTAATATTCAAGGAGAGTCCTTTCCTTGTACTCTCTGTTACGTCAGTGACCAACAATTTTTGTAGGTCTGTTGATTTATCTGCCACCAATACTGTGTTATCTGCATACGGTATATTATTTATATTATAATATACGCTATGCAGATGGCACAGTATTGGTGGCTTTAATTTTCACTTTTTAAATTTTGCAATTCATCAATGTCTAAGCATTTATGAAATTGTTAACAGTTTACACTTGTTAAACATTTTACAAATTTTTAATTTTCATAAGTTTACTTTAATTTTAATCTGTTTGTAAATCTTAATTTTTTTTTGAAATTTTTTGTTTACCTTTTTAATTTGTTTTTAATCATACATTTAAAAATTTTAAAAATTATTGTAAAATTTCATTTTTTTTTAAATTATTATTATTTTTAATTTGAACTTTTTGATTTTTTTTTTTTTTTAAATTTAACATTATAACTTTACAATTTTTTTAAAGTGTTAACTTTTAAAGTTTTCACTTGTAAATATTTACTGTTTCAAAATTTAACTTTTTGAATGTTAGATGTTTTAATATTTGTCATATTTAACTTTCTTAATATTTGAATTGTTAATTTTTTTTTTAAACTAACATGGTCACTTAACTACACCACTACTGGACCATCTGCACTCCGCTCTATAACCACACAACCAAAACGTGAGCACATTTAATTCTCATCTCAATCCCTGTAGCCATTCCTCTTAACTCGATCATTACGACTCCACTCCACGACCCCATCTATTAACAGCGACACAGAATAATCCCCCGCCGCGGTAGCACTTTCACACCACCGACACTGGACACGAACAAAGAAGAAAAAGGCAGCATAACGCAGGAAAAATAAAAATCTACAAATCGAAACCTCCACGTCAATGACCTGCTCCCGTAACCCTAGACATGTGTGTAATATACAGACACCTAAGATCTATGGTAACCGCTAGTTTCATTTTTTACTTTATAAAATTTTCATTTGAAGATCTATAATCTGTGTGATGATAGTATATAAGCCACTAAGACCCCCTACATACCATAATAAGCACTATTTTTAATTTTCAGTTGCAGAAAATAAAAATAAAAATTGTTATTTGACTGGTATTTAATAATTCTTTACTTTTTTACAAACCAAACACCATAAGTAGTTAAGTACCAAAAGCGCATGATTTGAAAAATGAGGAGCCATTCGTGGGGAGCGATCTGACGTCCCATAAAGCTATATAACAATCTATTCGACAGAGCTCCATATTTTGGCTCCTCATTTTGAGTGGGCAAACCTCGCTGACATACTACTACTGAGATCCTCGTGGAGGCACTAACGAATAAGCCCGAAGTGGAGCAGGCCCAACGGACCCTACATATCCAAAGAAGAAAACTCAGCAAACATTACTCAGTTTATACCAATCTAGTTTCTGATCGTCGAGGGCAAAATTTCCTTCGCAGTCATGGCAAGCAGAAACACGACATACCTACAGGCGAACAGGTATTCGACGAAGCCGTTCAAAAGGTGTTCTCCCAGTTTCTGATCCATGTGCAGTATCAGTACTAACTGAGCTTAAGAATATTTGACATCATATTTAGAACACAAAACACGTACACATGCACATTCATAAACACATACATACACTCATGCGTATATATTTACATCAATTACACAAAATTTTACTATTACGCTCCCAATCAATAACACATAAATGCACACTCACTTGCATACACATATACTTACTCAAAATCACAAACTCATTAACAAAAGTTTACTTACACACACAGAAACACATCCATCCATCCATCCATCCATCCATATATACATCTATCCATCCATCCATCCATCCACACAAACACACACACATACACACACATACAGACACATCCCTCACCAACAAACACATCTCCCCACACAAATCCTACCCACCCGCACATCCCACATCTTCAATCACCCTCACTATCCAAACATACATCCTCCATCCAGCCACACATACCCACCCAGACATATCCCCCACCCACACACACATCCCCACATCCATCACCAACACACATCCTCCAACCCACACACATCCCCCACACCCCCACAGACACATTCCCCCACACATCTCACACTCACACAACCATCCACTCACACACACACACACACCCCACCCATGAACCCAAACATTGCACACCCACATCCCCACACCCACAATCACCCTCACCTGCACACATCACCCACACACCACATATCCCCAAATCCACATCTCCCACCCACAGATATATCCCCCACCAATCCCATAACCCACAAACAATCATCCACCCACATATCCTCCTCCACCCCTCACCCACAACCGCCTAGCCAAACACACATCCCCACCCACACACATATCTTCCAGCCAACCCATACATCCCGCCCGTACCCACACACAAATGCCGCACCCACCCAAACAATCCCACCCTTCCCACCCACACATCCTAATCCCACCCACACACACCACGAATCCACCCACAAACACATCCTCCACCATCCAGATAGACCGACCGACCGACCGACCGACCGACCGACCGACCGACCGACCGACCGACCGACCGACCGACCGACCGACCGACCGACCGACCGACCGACCGACCGACCGACCGACCGACCGACCGACCGACCGACCGACCGACCGACCGACCGACCGACCGACCGACCGACCGACCGACCGACCGACCGACCGACCGACCGACCGACCGACCGACCGACCGACCGACCGACCGACCGACCGACCGACCGACCGACCGACCGACCGACCGACCGACCGACCGACCGACCGACCGACCGACCGACCGACCGACCGACCGACCGACCGACCGACCGACCGACCGACCGACCGAACGAACGAACGAACGAACGAACGAACGAACGAACGAACTTTATTTTCGAAGGGTAACGAATTGGCCCGCAGGCCCATCTTACATTCTGCTCTTCCAATCACTCATCTTTCGTTCATCAGTGCATAGTGCATTCAGATAGGAACAAAACATTGTCCAATGAATGTTGTAAGCATAAACAAAGCATGTTATCATGTTATGAGACAAATCCCTCACCCTCCAACCCATCTCCTATCTATCCTCGTGTCTCCCACACGCACATCCACCACCCAATCACACAATACCCACAGGCACATACATGACCCCATCCATCCACCCATCCCCCAACCCACACATCCCACACAGACCCCCACATATACCATCTCCCTACCCATACACACACCTCCCACCCACCACACAACCCCCACCCACCCACACACAAAACCAGGCACACATGCATGAAACCAGCCATCCATACCCACCCACACATCTCCCACCTTCACACATCTCCCCACCCACACGCAGACATCCTCCACCCATCGCATAACCTACCAACACTCACCCACCCACATATCCTCCACCACCCATTAACACACCCCCAAACACTCAGCCAAACGCACATCCCCCAACCACATATCCAGCACCCACACACCCATATCCTCGCCAACTCACATATCCTGAACTTACCCACACACAAAATTCGCACCCATTCACACATTCCCCACTTGCACACATATCACCCACCACACAATCTCCACATATCCAGCACCCACACACACGCATCCCCTCCCACCCCCAACCTATACACAATCACCCTCCTACACATCCTCCACTCACCTACTCGCCAACCATCCCATCCCGATCTCCAAACCCCAATCACACATCCCTTCACTACACATATCATGTTCCATACACACACACACGCACACACGCACACACACACACACATCTCCCCACCCATACACACATCCTCACCCATCAACACATTCCTGATCCAAAACCACACACCAACCACCCACATTCACCCCCACCACCCACATATACCCCACCACCCACATATACCCCACCCACACATATCCACCCTCCCACCCACACACACATCCCCCACCTATACACTCATCTCTCACACACATCCACCCACTCACGTACTCATCCATCAACCACTCATACCCACACATCTCCCACCCACCCACCCATCAACACATGCATCTCTCATCTACCCTACCTCCCACCCACACACAACCCACACACCCAGCCAAACACGCATCCCCCAACCTCACATACATCCTTCATCCACCCGCACATCCCACACCTCCCCAATACCACACAACACCCCACCCATAAAAGCATTCCCCCACACACACATCCCCCACATGCATTCCCCATGTACATTCCCGCCTACACATCTCTCACCCACACAACCAAATCTCCCCGCCCAATCACACATCCCATACCTACAAACATCCTCACCGCCCACACATGAATCCTCCATCCACTTACATTTATACCATCCACACTCACACACTCAGACCCACACAGACATATCCCATTCACAGACACACCCCGACACACATCCCCCACACCCATCCCCAACCCACACACCCATTCACACTCCCAAATACACATTCCCTACCCACACCCCCAACCAACCAACACACACATACTTCCAACCATCCTCCCAAATATCCCCACCCACAAACACATCCCTCACACACATACAACCCCCACCGACCACACATCCGTTCACCCATCCACAAATGACGCATCAACCCACACACATCCCCCACACACAACCCCTTCACACATACATTCCCCACACATAGATAGATAGATAGATAGATAGATAGATAGATAGATAGATAGATAGATAGATAGATAGATAGATAGATAGATAGATAGATAGATAGATAGATAGATAGATAGATAGATAGATAGATAGATAGATAGATAGATAGATAGATAGAAATCAAATCAAATCAACTTTATTAGATTCACAAATTGGGCGCGCAGGCCCGTCTTACATTCGGCCCTTCCAATCACTCGTCTTTCGTTCATCAAGAGCATTATACATTTACGTAGGAAGAAAAATGAACATTGTGAAATGAATGTTGTAAAACATAAACAAGGCTAATTACCATGTTATGAGGCCCATCTCCCACCTATCCATATATTACCCCACCCACATAACACCCCCACCTACCCACACACACGCACACCAAGGGACATATACATACCCCACCAACCGACCCATCCCCCTCGAGCACATCCCCCACCCACACACACTGCCCTCAACTGATCCCCCAACCAAGACACACTCGCCGCCCACAAACATTCCCCCACCAACCCACAAATCCCACGCCCATCCACATACACATCCTAACCCACACATCCTCTCCCCACCCACACCTCAAACCACCCATCCCCCAGCCACATCTCCATCGACCCCATATTCCCCACCCATGCACACAATCACCCACCAACCCACACATCGCACATCCACTCACACATCCCCAAACCATACACACACATCCCCACCAACTGACCTACCCCTACCCCCCCCCACACACACACATCTCCCTAACCACCCATACCCCCCCAATCCACTCACACACACCCCACCACCCACACATACAACTTCGACCCACACATGCCTTAACCCAATCCCCCACCACACATCCCCCACCCGCGCATCACATACACCCCATACCACGCAATATTCCCAACCCACGCACCACACACACACATATCCCTCACCAACACATCCCCACTTACACACCACACAACCACACACATATCCCCAACACAGACACCACACAATATTCCCACCCACACCCACACAGATACCTTTACCCATCCACCCCACATACCCCCACTCACACACCACAAAATTCCCCCACCCACACACACATCACAATATCCCCAACCAACACACTACACACCTCTCCCCACCCACACACGCATTCCCTACCCGTCCATCAACACACACTCACTTACGCCTACATCCTCTACTACGCACCCACACACCCCACCCATCCAACCCCAACCAAACATCTCTCGATCACAATACCCCTACCCACACACATCCTCCACCCACTCACACATCCCACCCCGACACATACAACTCCCTCACCCACCTACACATCCCTAAGCCACGCACACATCTCCCACCCACCCCCACATTTTCCCCCAACCACCACACATCCCCTACTCTCCCACACATATACCCCATCCATACACACATTCCCCGCACCCATCACACACATCCCCCACACCATACACTATCCTCCACCCACACACATATCCTCACCCATACCACCACATCATACCCTCCACCCACACATCATGTACACATCCCCCACCAACACACCGCACACATATTTCAAACCCACACACCATACACTTCTCCCCACCCGCCCTTGCATCCCCAATCCACCCAACACAATCCCCTACCCACACAACCCGCCACCCACACATACTTCCTCAAACCATCCACATATCTCACCCCACATAAACACACATCCCCCGCATCCGTCCCACACCATATCCTCCACCCATACACACATCCCCCACACCCATTCCCACACCCCTACTTTCATCCCCACTCATCCATCCACACATCCCATCAACACCCACAAATATCACTACCCAACTGTCGTGTGTGTAAAGAATGAATGTCGTAATAGTTATTTGTTCTTCTTTACCACTTTAGTGTCGTCCCTGGAGTGAGGGGAATCAACACCCACATTTGTTTTAATTCAATATCTCTATCCTGGAGATATCCAGCAGATACCGTCCACAACACTCCCTCAATCTGAAGACACCTTCTTCTCACTCTTACTCACCCCTGGATCATGCCCCCTCTGATTCTTCCCCAACATAGCATACTTGACAACTCTAGCTTCAACAAATAAAACCAAGAAATTTATTAAAGCAAAGAGTATATGTACGATGCTTGGACACCCATGACAAACACTGTCTAATGAGAGTCTTCAATCTGATTTACACTATGAATTTCCTCTGTTATTTAACTGATTGTTAATCAGAAAATTATAAACCTATTGTCACTGTTACTGGGGAAATCTTAATGGATCTAGTGTCACTGGTTTTAAAGATTCCCCATATTAACACCACACTCTGAATGTTCTAGGTGTCAGTATAAATTTTGTATGAATGTTCCTGGTATCAGTAGTGTATTTATACAATGTTCTGACTGTTCAGTGATACCCCTATCACTTGCTAAACATAAATCTCATCAGCATGTCCTGCTCAGCAGAAGCCAGGTTCCCGCAAACCAACTTGGGTATAAGCCCAATGTAGCGGCCTCTCAGCAACTTCTGTCTTCAAATTCTGAGCCATCATCTTCTAAAATGTGTTAGCTTCACTGTTGAAAATCATAGCACACATACGTGGACCTGTAAATGGAACCATATGCCTATTCCGGTTGCTAATTGAAACTAGGCAATCACAGACTGGATCTATGTCCGCCGATAATTATCAACAATTTGACACCCTAGTTTCTCTCATTGAACACAACTCGGAAAATTGCACCGATCTTTCCCACTTCAGAAATTTTGATCGACTAACTCCCCTTGTTTACCGCAACGCTTTTTATATTGGGCTGGAGTGACGTCACCAAAAGGTCTAGCCGCTGATCCGTCCAAAATCTGGTTTCCTCCTCCTGTTCTAGACTAACTGGAGTCAATCCGCAGTCAAATTTGCTTTCATTTGGGGAAATTCTTTGTCCGGTACATCAAAAGTTCAGTCTGTCTGTGAACCACATAAGTCCCCACATCACAGAATCCATCCCGCGTCTTGTCCAGACTTTCCGTCTATCACTTCAAAGGCTACTACCGCCGTAGCAGACGTTTGGCGTTTTTATTCGTTTCTCGAACAACCCACATCATAAAGATTCGCCGACCAGGGGTAGACATTTTGGCGCGACGTATCTTGTTTCTCAGTTAGAAATGCCGATCGTGTGTAGACAGTTTTAACGACGTATTTTTCTCAGTCGGTACAACATCAAAGGGTCGGTTGTTTTTGCAGACTAATGTTGGGTCTTGTTTGTCATCGATCGCAACTAACAAGTTTATTTTCTGTGACATAGGCCCCCTCCTAAGAGAGTAGTCCGCAACAACTCTTTCTTCTTGGAGGTTCGATCCAGATGATCTAATTCTCTTCTTAAGGAGCTGGATGTCTCGACAGGAAACCAGCTCCCACATTTTCCTTCCCAGGTATATACTCCACTGTAATGTGGTATGGCTGAAGTAGCAACGACCACCGCATCAAACGGGCGTTGAGCTTCTGAGAAGTGGCCAGGAACATCAAGGGTTGATGATCCGACTGAACTCGAAACTGAACTCCATACAAATATGGCTGGAAGTTTTGCACAGCCCATACGAGAGAGCTGCCCCAATCCCTATCCCACTTGCATCAGTTCTCAACACAAATGGTTTGGAAAGGTCTGGGAGCTGTAACACAGGTTTGCTGACCAAGGCCTCCTTCAACTTACTGTAGGCACTCTCGCATTCCGGTGTCCAAACAATTTGGTCCGGGAATCCCTTTTTCAAGGTTTCGGTTAATGGAGTTCCCAGTTCAGTGAAATGTGGGATAAATTTGTGGTAGAACCCACATAACGAGAGAAAAGATCGCACATCCTTCTTCGTTTTTGGCCTTGGAGCACATCTGATTTTCTCTAGGTTCTTTTCTTCTGAGACAATGTGTCCTGGAGTGATGGTGTGACCTAGAAATTCCAGAGTCTGGTAACCAATCATACACTTGGTTGGGCGAGCAGTAATCCCTGCTTCCTAGAGCCTATTGAAAACTCGTTCCAAGGATTGTAAATGGTCATCCAAACTGTCACTGGAAATCAGAATATCATCCATGTATGAGATGATGGACGGATCCTGTAAAGGATCAAGTAAAGTCCTCATCATGCGAGTAAGCACACTAGGTGCATTGCTGAGTCCAAAGGGCATGACCTTGAATTCGTAATGTCCACTGGGGGTACTGAAGGCCAGTAGGGGTCGAACCTCTGGTTTGACTGGAATCTGATAATACCCGCGACTCAGATCCACCTTGGAGAAATACCTTGCCTTATGGAGCCTCGCGAATAACTGAGTTGGATTCGGCAAAGGTTCCACCTGAAATTGTGTATGACTGTTCAGCAGTCGGTAGTCTATACACAACCGGTGTTCTCCACTTGGTTTTCGTAACAGAACCACCCCCGCATTGTATGAGGATGTGGATGGTGCAATCACGTCATCCTCCAACAGTTTCTGTATTTCCTTCTCCAGGGCCTTTTCTTTAGAGAATGGCACTGGGTAAATCTTTTGGCGAACAGGCTCTGGTTCAAAGTCATCTCGAACTCCACCAACTTCGTTCGTCCTGGTTTATCAGTCAGTATCTCCTTATGAGACTCGAGAACCTGGGTTATCTTTTCCCTCTCCTGGGAAGTCAGATCAGGGTTCACCTGCACATCTTTGTAGGTTTCCTGGTGTACCAGGGGATATTCCCTTCCCTCGTTGTTTCCCACTTCTGTCTCCACTGCAACTGCCATTGCCATGAGGTGAGGCTGCTTTTTCTCCGGGTCTCTCTTCGTATTTCCGCAAGAGATTGATATGGAAAATCTTCGACTTTCCCCGGATCCGGATCTGATAGTTGGGTCTGGATATCACCCTTTCCACGGGAAATGGTCCTTGCCAACCTATCTCCAGTTTGTTGTTTCTCGTTGGGAGTAGCAACAATACTTTGTCTCCCACCTCTAGAGATCTGTCTTTAGACCTACGGTTGTAGTAAGCCGCGTGTCTTTTTCTGGCCTTTTTCAAGTTTTGATTGGCCAGAGTCCATCCCTGATGAAGTTTTTCTTTCAGTTCCTCCACATATTTATAAGAAGAGATCACTTCTTCTGACGTCCCCTCTTCAGTCCAACACCTCATCATGGCTTCCAACGGTCCTTTGATTGGACGACCAAACAGCAACATAGCGGGTGGTAGTCCTGTTGAGCCATAAGGAACTTCCCGATAGGCAAAGAGTGCTGCTGGGATATATTCATCCCACCTATCAGGTTTTTCCTGCGCTAGTTTCCTGAGCATTGTCACCAACGTGCCGTTGAAACGCTCCACTTGTCCATTGGCTTGAGGGTGGTAGAGGCTGGTATAGATATGGTTAGAGTGGAACACCCTAAATACCTCCTCCATAAGTTTTCCACAAAACTGAGACCCATTGTCCGTCAGTATTTGATCAGGAAAGCCCAATCTGGTAAAGGCCCCCATCAGTGCGTCCGCCACTCGTTTCGAGTCATTCGTGGTCAACGGTATGGCTTCACCCCACATTGTACAGCAATCCACCATGGTGAGTATGTACATGTTCCTCTTCCTAGTCCTAGGAAGTGGACCCACAATATCGATGGCTACCCTCTCAAAAGGAGAGTTCATGATGGGCATTTCACCCAAGACCACCGCCGCTGTCCAGTGTTTTGGTGCCACCCTCTGGCACTCAGGGCATGACTTCACATACCGACGCACATCACCTGTCATTCCCGGCCAATAGTAATGGCAGGAAATTCGCTGCATCGTGGCGGCAATACCCATATGCCCACTGAATGAGATGGTATGCCCCATATGAAGAATCTGGGAACGGTGGGCCTTTGGGACCACCAACTTACCATGTAGGTTGTCTCACCTTCCGGCTCTCCTGTAGAGTATCCTATTCTTCATATAGTACTGCCCCCTTTTGGGTGGATAAGCACTTTTCTGCAGCTTTTTGTAGCAAGGACGTAGAGTAGCATCCTAACTCTGGGCAGTTCGCAACTCCCCTGGCATTGGGTTAGTCACATTTGCTTCTGCCTCATCCGTTCTCGTCTGAGAGCGAGTCCGTATTGCTCCCATATGGATTGGCTCCCTGGGCATTCCCAGAAAGACATACCAGCAACCGAGGATTACGGGAAAAATGGAATCGGTCAATATAGCGGCCTTGATGGTGCCGGTGACATATCTTGACCGAATCTCCACTCTGGCAATGGGCAATTTCATGAATTTCCTCTGTTATTTAACTGATTGTTAATCAGAAAATTATAAACCTATTGTCACTGTTACTGGGGAAATCTTAATGGATCTAGTGTCACTGGTTTTAAAGATTCCCCATATTAACACCACACTCTGAATGTTCTAGGTATCAGTATAAATTTTGTATGAATGTTCCTGGTATCAGTAGTGTATTTATACAATGTTCTGACTGTTCAGTGATACCCCTATCACTTGCTAAACATAAATCTCATCAGCATGTCCTGCTCAGCAGAAGCCAGGTTCCCGCAAACCAACTTGGGTATAAGCCCAATGTAGGGGCCTCTCAGCAACTTCTGTCTTCAAATTCTGAGCCATCATCTTCTAAAATGTGTTAGCTTCACTGTTGAAAATCATAGCACACATACGTGGACCTGTAAATGGAACCATATGCCTATTCCGGTTGCTAATTGAAACTAGGCAATCACAGACTGGATCTATGTCCGCCGATAATTATCAACAATTTGACACCCTAGTTACTCTCATTGAACACAACTCGGAAAACTGCACCGATCTTTCCCACTTCAGAAATTTTCATCGACTAACTCCCCTTGTTTACCGCAACGCTTTTTATATTTGGCTGGAGTGACGTCACCAAAAAGTCTAGACGCTGATCCGTCCAGAATCTGGTTCCCTCCTCCTGTTCTAGACTAACTGGAGTCAATCCGCAGTCAAATTTGCTTTCATTTGGGGAAATTATTTGTCCCGTACATCAAAAGTTCAGTCTGTCTGTGAACCACATAAGTCCCCACATCACAGAATCCATCCCGCGCCTTGTCCAGACTTTCCGTCTATAAATTCAAAGCCCACTACCGCCGTAGCAGACGTTTGGCGTTGTTATTCGTTTCTCGAACAACCCACATCATAAAGATTCGCCGACCAGGGGTAGACATTTTGGCGCGACGTATCTTGTTTCTCAGTTAGAAATGCCGATCGTGTGTAGACAGTTTTAACGACGTATTTTGCTCAGTCGGTACAACATCAAAGGGTCGGTTGTTTTTGCAGACTAATGTCGGGATTTGTTTGTCATCGATCGCAACTAACAAGTTTATTTTCTGTGACACCAACAAAACTCACACACTCCAACCCATCCAAATGCATACCCCCACCCAGACATCCCCCACACATCCGCACACTCACACACATCCTCCACACACACTCACACCTCCTCACATCTAGACACATACAGAATGTCTCACGTTAGCATTGAAACTAGTATGAACAAACTCCCACACTTTACACACACACATACACTGACACTTGTCATGAGCAGTCTCATAAAAATGTTAAACATGGAGAAAAATGTGTGCATAAAAAGTATGTGACGTAAAAATAGTGATGCTACACACACACACACACACACACACACACACACACACACACACACACACACACACACACACACACACACTCTCTCTCTCTCTCATTCACTCTCACGCTCACTCATTCACTCTCACGCTCACTCATTCACACTCACGCCCACTCATTGACTCTCCCGCTCATTCATTCACTCTCACGCTCACTCATTCTGTCTCTCATTCACACTCACTGACTCTCTCACTCAAACTACAGTAATGAACATGAGTTTATATTATGCATGATAAAATCAAATGGTATTTAACTGATAATATGACAGATGAGAATACACAAACATATGGACTCGCGTGTTACATAACATGCATCTGCTCATGCATCAGCATCTGATAGATAGATAGATCGATAGATCGATAGATAGATAGATAGATAGATAGATAGATAGATAGATAGATAGATAGATAGATAGATAGATAGATAGATAGATAGATAGATAGATAGATAGATAGATAGATAGATAGATAGATAGATAGATAGATAGATAGATAGATAGATAGATAGATAGATAGATCGATCGATCGATCGATCGATCGAACGAACGAACGAACGAACGAACGAACATTATTTTCGAAGGGTAACGAATTGGGCACGCAGGCACGTCTTACATTCGACCCTACAATCACTCATCTTTCGTTCATCAGTGCATAGTGCATTCAGATAGGAACAAAACATTGTCCAATGAATGTTGTAAGCATAAACAAAGCATGTTATCATGTTATGAGACAAATCCCTCACCCTCCAACCCATCTCCTATCTATCCTCGTGTCTCCCACACGCACATCCACCACCCAACCACACAATACCCACAGGCACATACATGACCCCATCCATCCACCCATCCCCCAACCCACACATCCCACACAGACCCCCACATATAACATCTCCCTACTCACACACACACACCTCCCATCCACAACACAACCTCCACCCACCCACACACATAACCAGGCACACATGCATGAAACCATCCATCCATACCCACCCACACATCTCCCACCTTCACACATCTCCCCACCCACACGCAGACATCCTCCACCCATCGCATAACCTACCAACACTCACCCACCCACATATCCTCCACCATCAATTCACACCCCCCCCCCCCCAAAAAAAAAAAAAAAAAAAAAACACTCAGCCAAACGCACATCCCCCAACCACATATCCAACACCCACACACCCATATTCTCGCCAACTCACATATCCTGCACTTACCCACGCACAAAATCCGCACCCACCCACACATTACCCACTTGCACACATATCACCCAGCACACAATATCCTCATATTCAGCACCCACACACATGCATCCCCTCCCACCCCCAACCTATACACAATCACCCTCCTACACATCCTCCACTCACCGACTCGCCAACCATCCCACCCTGATCTCCAAACCCCAATCACACATCCCTTCACTACACATATCATGTGTCACACACACACAGACACACACACACACACGCACACACACACACACACACACACACACACACACACACACACACATCTCCCCACCCATACACACATCCTCACCCATCACAACATTCCTCATCCAAAACCACACACCAACCATCCACACTCACCCCACCACCCACATATACGTTAGTGACAAAACCGCGCTCATCTGTCTGTTGTCGTCGGGATCCCGCACTATTTTGGCGCGTCATCGGGGACTTTCCCAGTTATAAACAGACTGAGGGAAACCGATAGGAATTTACCGTCTAGAATCTTCTCGGAGCACCTTAATTTGAGTGACCCGTGTGGCCGGTTACATCACTAAATTCTCGTGCAGAGAGATCTAGAAATTCTAGGCGGGGAATGACTGTTGTCCGAGAAGTTGACTTTTCGCAAGGAGCACTCACTCGAGTTTGCACGTTGGTGAAATGCAGCTAGAATAGGCATTCACTTTCTGACACTCCTGGGGAGAAGACGCATGGCTCTGTGAAGCCATTTGTTATAGCGTCTCACCTCAACCAAGTTGCTTCTGACTGTTACCACATTGCGGCATATGGGCCCTTGAACAGTTCTGGTAGCTGACTGGAGGCTGGTTCTCCGTATTCAGATATCTGCTTGGTTAATTAATTTAACTATGTAATTGTTCACAAAACGCAATCGTTCTAACCTCATTAAATATGCGTGTGTCTTTGCATTACTAATGAGAAACCGATCGATAACGCCGCTGAAACCTAGGCCGTGTGGTGTGTTTGTTTACCAGCGTGTGTAGTGAATTACCTGCTGAAATGTAGGCTTGTGATATTGGCGATGTGTGTTCAACTAGTATTTACCATGTGTGGCAAATCGTTGCATATACTATGTTACTGTTTGAGAATAGAACTTAGTTAATAGTGCATGATATGAACCTAGACTTATGTCAGTCAGTAGCTGAAGCAAGAACAGTTAGATACCAAGGTAAGTTGGTAGGTGGAGATTCAGACAGAATTGTGCTTAGTTACTAAGTAAAGAGAGAACTTAGTTCTTAGCCACCATGAATGATGTAACTATTGTGTGTTAACTTAATAGTGAATTCATTGTGTGGAACACTGGAATTCTGTGAGAAGGTAAGTCTTCATTGATTATATATATATATATATATATATATATATATATATATATATATATATATATATATATATATATATATATGAGGTGGCATTAAGTATATATATATATATATTAAGTCATGTTATGTGATACTTCTTGGAGCGATACCGAACGCCGAGTGGTTCCACGCGTCATAACACTGAATACCGTCGCGATGTCAATATGCGTTCTGAATTCTTGTCTTTACTTTCCTGTTCTTTCATGCTTGCACAAGTGCGAGTGAGTGCTGATGTGCTCGAAGTATGGAAGGATAAAAGGAGGTTGCATAAGACACGGGGACATATGGGATATGGGGATTGGAAAGCAAGTTAGGAAAGTATGGTGCTGGTAGACCAGGCCAGCTATGAAGTTCGGTCCAGGCCAAGGCTAATCCACTTGGAAGGGCAGAGCTGGAACCTAACCCTTGGAACATGTGGGGAACATGTTGTACCAAGAAGGCTTCTTGACTCTAGGGAAGAGTCTGATAAGAAGAGTTTTGCTATAGTTACCTCGCCTGACTAAACCACACCATGTGCCGTGGGGACTCATCATGAGTGGATGTTAGCATCAAGTGATTCCGGTGCCCTGAAAGAGCACGTGTGGGATGTGATGGTTTGTGTTGTTTTTCTGACTTAGAAGATACTCTATTTCAGCAAGGAGAAGTTCAGCTACCTGAGCAATCATGCTCAATGATACGAAACACCAGACGGTATACGTCTAGTGGGGTTCCGCCTAAACATCGGAAAGATTGATCTATAAACTGGGATTGTTCCTACGGCAGCTTTAGTGGCAGGTCATGATGAGACCTACACCAGGTTACGTATAGAGACATTACCATTGTTATCAGGTAACGGACAACTAATTATTGTCCAGACTGAACAGTATTATCTCCGGATGAAATAGAAGTGTTATCCAAATGGTGAACTTAGTTTAGAAACTGAACTGTGTTTTCTTGTAGGACGCAGTGAAGTATCGGCAGAACTATCTGATTACCCAACCAGGGGTACTGTACTATGATTTAGGGACCATTAGATTGGTCAGTGGCTTATTACCCAACCAGGGGTACTTGATACTAATGGGGGACCATTAGATTGGTCATTGGCTACAGACATTCATAAGAGTAACTGGGGTCAACTCCAGGAGGATTGTCTCCCAGCTAGGCTGTTTACAGAGAACTGTTTATTTAGCAGTGACTCATTATAAAGTAATGAAGTTGCAGTTGGTCCAGTTGAGTGAGGTCCAGGAGTAACTCTCTTTTTGTCGATCCAAGCTCTGGGGACGGTGTGGTCTCCAAGGTTCTAGTCATCTCACTGGAAGGAAGCCGGGTGAGTGGCTGACCGACTGGACGGGACATCTGCATCCAATCTACTTCTCAGCCATATGATGAAGTAACCATATCTCTGATTCTGTCTCTGCTCTAGCCTCTATTTGTGTAAATAGATTATTCTATCAGGATGTTCATTTCAGTTCTATATTCTCAAGGGTAGAATAAACTTTGTGTATGTTGACTTACTCTTTGTATAATTATTGAGTGTGGTCTCGGACGATGCCTCAGTGTTCATTGTTCCAAGGGAGTAGATAGTTAGTGGGGATCTAGAATCTGGAGGGGCTTGTAGACATATTTAACTAATACGAGGTCAACCACAGAGTAAGAAGTGTATCTACCTATCCAACCCTGGGGTTAGAATACACGGGAGGGCTAGAGACACCTCGGGTGTGGTTAACTCTCACTACCCAAGGCGATCTTGTCACACTCCAGAAGCAAGTGGGGGCTCGTCTGGGAGTATTCCAAGCTCTCTGTGTGTTGTAAGAACCTTTCTTAGGGATACTGACTTAGTCTATATCCTCTACTTCAGTCTACATAAGATTCTAATACTTCCACCTGTCTCCTAACTGTCTGACGGACATTTGTGTTGTGGTGTTTAGTTAATACTAGTAGTTAATGATTAATTGTATTGCTTCACCCACACATACTTGAGTACCCACATCTCATAGTCAACATGTCTAACCAAGAGTTAGACTTAGCCAAAGTTCAGGACACTGGGCGTAAGTTAGGTCTAGATGGAGATGCATTGAAATCCTATGTGCAAGGGGTGGAAAGAGATTTCTGCCAAGAGAAAAGAGAGAGGAGGAGAGCAGAAAGAGAACTGGAAGCCAGTAAGGTGGCTTTAGAGGAAAAGAAGATAGCTGCTGATAGTGAAATGAAACGGCTTGAGTTGGAAGCCGACAGAGAAAGACGTGACCATGAGTATCGAATGAAGCTACTTGAGGCTCAAGCGCCTGTTACTGGTGTAACTGATGGAGCTGTGGGAGGAGGTGTACTTCCTAGCTCAGAGTCAACCAGTAGACGTGACTACCAGGCTATGAAGTGGCCTTTACAGCCGTTCGAACCCGAAAAAGAACGGATAGACCAGTACTTGGAGAAGTACGAAGCTATGTCTATTGCAATGGGGTTAGACAAACAGAAATGGTGTTTGAAACTCTCCCAGGGACTCCGAGGCGCCGGTTATGAAGTGTATGCACGCTTGCCACCGGGTTTGCAAAATGATTACCCGGCCTTGAAAGCGGCTCTCTTGAAGAGATTTGAGATCACAGCGCACTCATACCGACGGAAGTTTAGAACTTTAAAGCGGGAACCTGGTGAACTGTTTTCAGCATACAGTGTGAGATTGAACTCATACATTCTTAAATGGATGGCCTTGGCCGGATTTGAAGAGGAGTATGACAGTTTGCGTGAGTTGATGGTTGTAGATCAGATGCGAATGCAAATGTCGAAACCCTTGCGAAACTTCTTAGGTGAGAATGGGGCTGAGAGATTAGATATAGTCACCAAGTTAGCCGAAAGATACGTTGAAGTCTATGGCGAGACTGGGAAACCAGTCCAACTGATCCGAGATCGAAAGATAAGGATCAAGGTAAGTCAAGTAAGGCAAAGAAGACCAAAGGTTCTGTTGAACCAAGTAAACAGGTAAACTCCTTAGAGAAGACCTCTAACATCAACCAAGGTAAGAATAGCCCTCCTAGCTCTCCAAAGAGGAAGTGGAGTGAACGGTGGTGCAAATTCTGCAAGTCCAGCACTCACAATACGAGTGAGTGCAAGAGTAAATCCAAGGACTTTCACTTTGCTTGTCTTGCAGAGGTTAGGGATAGACCATGCAGGAAAGTGAAGTCGGTTGATGGGAATGTAGAACCAAAAAGTCCTCTAGTGGTTGAGAGAGTAGAAGTGAACGGGCAACAGGTGATGTGCCTCTATGACAAAGGATTGCAATTTCCTGCTGTAATTGCATCCCACCTGACAGGCCCAGAGCAACTCACCGGGAAGCTAACGGAGATACAGCCAGCCAGTAGGAGTGCTGTAGCGTTACGTTGCCCGATTGCCAATGTGGAGATTCAGAGCAAGTACGTTACTGGACGCATTCAGGCGGCAGTAGTACCGGATCCTCTCTATCCCCTGATTCTTGACCGGAAGTACGTGTTTCTGGGCGAACCAGAACACCCTAGCATCCATAAGTCTAGGCAGGTCAGATCTACAGAGGAAGAGGGTCTAGAAAAGGTAAGTCTCCGGATAACTCACCCGGATGAAATGAGTACGGCTCGGAGCAAGGATGCGACGCTGTGTCCTTGTTCAAACAGGTTGTCCAACGATGTGAACTCGTTAACTCAGGGTGAGTTCGACTCTGGCAACCGGTCGCAGTTAATTCAGTTCGGAGCAGAGAAGAGGCAGAAGGAACGTAAGTTAGTTCCTGAGAGCTTCAGAGCTAATCTGCTGCGAACGGTATATGTCAGGTCCCCAACCGGACATCTGAATGTAGGGGCAACCAGTAAGTGTCTTTCCCGGTACTATTGGTGGCCGGGAATGACGGGCGACGTGCGCAGATATATCAGGTCTTGTCCTGAGTGCCGTAAATGCACACCTGAAAAACGGACAAAGACGAAGTTATCCTTCGCGGTTGGAGACCGAGTTCTAGTACTACTCCCAATCGAACGGAACGAATTCGAAATCGGGTGGCAGTGCCCATTCCTAGTGGATAAAGTGGGGCTCCACAAGCACTATGGAGTGGCGATCCTGGGAAAGTCTTCTACTTTCCATTCCAGTCTCCTCATTCGCTATGAGGGGAAGCCCGAGGATAAGTCTACCCACCCAAGGGCGACAAGTTTCGCTGAAAGTACGGTTCGGGGTTCAGGTCAGGTAGCGGAAACCCTGTCACACCATAGGAAGTCCTATATGTATGTGCAGGTACCTTCTTCGGTTCAGCCCGGTGCTCGGGGGAACATGACCCGCCAAAGGAACACCCGCAGTGCTAGCTACACTGAGAACCGTGGTCGGAAGAGGTGGGTTGTGTAGGAACGTACACAGACCTCTGGTTCCTCAAATCAACCGACTGCAGTCCAGCTGGGTCCTCGAAATGGGAAGCTGGAGTTGCAGAAGTCCAGTAAACTCTGGCAGGAGCGATCGTTAAATCAGATCGAGACGGGAGCTCTGGTCCGCATGACACTGCGAGATGTCCGATCGCAGTAGCGGAGTAGGCGTTGATCACCCGTGATACTGAATAGCTTGTCACCCCACCAAAGGTGGTAAAAGTATCCTATGAAATATTGACGGGTTAGACTTGATCACCCGCCATCCGGTCTCTAAGAAAGAAGAGAGAACGACATAGACAGCTTCTGCGTAGAAGTTGAACGACGGGGTCGATCCTCTTAAAGTGGGGGACTATGTGACGAAACCGCGCTCATCTGTCTGTTGTCGCCGGGATCCCGCACTATTTTGGCGCGTCATCGGGGACTTTCCCAGTTATAAACAGACTGAGGGAAGCCGATAGGAATTTACCGTCTAGAATCTTCTCGGAGCACCTTAATTTGAGTGACCCGTGTGGCCGGTTACATCACTAAATTCTCGTGCAGAGAGATCTAGAAATTCTAGGCGGGGAATAACTGTTGTCCGAGAAGTTGACTTTTCGCAAGGAGCACTCGCTCCTCGTGCGCATGAGTTTGCACGTTGGTGAAATGCGGCTAGAATAGGCATTCACTTTCTGACACTCCTGGGGAGAAGACGCATGGCTCTGTGAGGCCATTTGTTATAGCGTCTCACCTCAACCAAGTTGCAGCTGACTGTTACCACATTGCGGCATATGGGCCCTTGAACAGTTCTGGTAGCTGCCTGGAGGCTGGTTCTACGTATTCAGGTATCTGCTTGGTTAATTAATTTAACTATGTAATTGTTCACAAAACGCAATCGTTCTAACCTCATTAAATATGCGGGTGTCTTTGCATTACTAATGAGAAACCGATCGATAACGCCGCTGAAACCTAGGCCGTGTGGTGTGTTTGTTTACCAGCGTGTGTAGTGAATTACCTGCTGAAATGTAGGCTTGTGATATTGGCGATGTGTGTTCAACTAGTATTTACCATGTGTGGCAAATCGTTGCATATACTATGTTACTGTTTGAGAATAGAACTTAGTTAATAGTGCATGATATGAACCTAGACTTATGTCAGTCAGTAGCTGAAGCAAGAACAGTTAGATACCAAGGTAAGTTGGTAGGTGGAGATTCAGACAGAATTGTGCTTAGTTACTAAGTAAAGAGAGAACTTAGTTCTTAGCCACCAGGAATGATGTAACTATTGTGTTAACTTAATAGTGAATTCATTGTGTGGAACACTGGAATTCTGTGAGAAGGTAAGTCTTCATTGATTATATATATATATATATATATATATATATATATATATATATATATATATATATATATATATATATATGAGGTGGCATTAAGTATATATATTAAGTCATGTTATGTGATACTTCTTGGAGCGATACCGAACGCCGAGTGGTTCGACGCATCATAACACTGAATACCGTCGCGATGTCAATATGCGTTCTGAATTCTTGTCTTTACTTTCCTGTTCTTTCATGCTTGCACAAGTGCGAGTGAGTGCTGATGTGCTCGAAGTATGGAAGGATAAAAGGAGGTTGCATGAGACACGGGGACATATGGGATATGGGGATTGGAAAGCAAGTTAGGAAAGTATGGTGCAGGCAGACCAGGCCAGCTATGAAGTTCGGTCCAGGCCAAGGCTAATCCTCTTGGAAGGGCAGAGCTGGAACCTAACCCTTGGAACATGT
The DNA here is from genome assembly GCA_963921405.1 of Cepaea hortensis. Taxonomy (NCBI): domain Eukaryota; kingdom Metazoa; phylum Mollusca; class Gastropoda; order Stylommatophora; family Helicidae; genus Cepaea; species Cepaea hortensis. The sequence continues at coordinate 15,558,093 of OY992884.1, forward strand.
GGGGAACATGTTGTACCAAGAAGGCTTCTTGACTCTAGGGAAGAGTCTGATAAGAAGAGTTTTGCTATAGGGTGGGCAGGATGTCCCACCAGCAGAACGGAGAGTGTAAATACTTGATGTGATCATGTATTATCCCTATATTCCGAAGGATGGTACATTGATCAGTATTGTGTTACCATTGAACTTGTCCAATGTAAGGAATGAGTCCAGGGCCTCTGCACCTTAATGTTTAGTTCTGTTAATCTTAGAACTATGATAAAGGCTTACTATAACTAGTGACGTTAGCGACAACTGGTAGATGATTAGGGATAGGTGAGACATACGATAGGACTCGTCATTCTGATTACTTACTCTGTTTGACGGGCTGTTCTTTTTGGCCAGCTGACATTGACAGAAACCCATGCTTTACTACTCTACATATAGAGATAATGCTTTAGTTATTTGCATAACTAAGTAGCATGACTGAGGGTTGAGTAGTCAGTGGTAGGATGCATGTGGACCAATGTTTGGGCCAGTATACTCTCAACGATCGCTCTTCCTTTCAGGAGTTGCCTGTTGAGGAACCAGTCAACTACACTTGTCGTTTGCCGGAAACCACTTCGTGTAACACAGCAAAGGGTAGAATCCATTACTTACCTCGCCTGACTAAACCACCTGTTATCAGGTAACGGACAACCAATTATTGTCCAGACTGAACAGTGTTATCTCAGGATGAAATAGAAGTGTTATCCAAATGGTGAACTTAGTTTAGAAACTGAACTGTGTTTTCTTGTAGGACGCAGTGAAGTATTGGCAGAACTATCTGATTTCTCAACCAGGGGTACTGCACTATGATTTAGGGACCATTAGATTGGTCATTGGCTGTTTACCCAAGCAGGGGTAATGTACTACTGCATAGTGACCATTAGATTGGTCAGTGGCTTATTACCCAACCAGGGGTACTTGATACTAATGGGGGCCATTAGATTGGTCATTGGCTACAGACATTCATAAGAGTAACTGGGGTCAACTCCAGGAGGATTGTCTCCCAGCTAGGCTGTTTACAGAGAACTGTTTATTTAGCAGTGACTAATTGTGAAGTAATGAAGTTGCAGTTGGTCCAGTTGAGTGAGGTCCAGAGGTGGACTCTTTTTGTCGATCCAAACTCTGGGGACGGAGTGGTATCCAAGGTTCTTGTCATCTCACTGGAAGGAAGCCGGGTGAGTGGCTGACCGACTGGACGGGACATCTGCATCCAATCTACTTCTCAGCCATATGATGAAGTAACCATATCTCTGATTCTGTCTCTGCTCTAGCCTCTATTTGTGTAAATAGATTATTCTATCAGGATGTTCATTTCAGTTCTATATTCTCAAGGGTAGAATAAACTTTGTGTATGTTGACTTACTCTTTGTATAATTATTGAGTGTGGTCTCGGACGATGCCTCAGTGTTCATTGTTCCAAGGGAGTAGATAGTTAGTGGGGGTCTAGAATCTGGAGAGGCTTGTAGACATATTTAACTAATACGAGGTCAACCACAGAGTAAGAAGTGTATCTACCTATCCAACCCCTTGGGTTAGAATACACGGGAGGGCTAGAGACACCTCGGGTGTGGTTAACTCTCACTACCCAAGGCGATCTTGTCACAATAGCCCACCCACACGCATCCGCCCTCCCACCCACACACACATCCCCCACCCATACACTCATATCTCACACACATCCACCAACTCACGTACTCATCCATCAACCACTCACACCCACACATCACCCACCCACCCACCCATCAACACATGCATCTCTCATCTACCCTACCTCCCACCCACACACACGCCAAACACCCAGCCAAACACGCATTCCCCAACCTAACATACATCCTTCATCCACCCGCACATCCCACACGTCCCCAATCCCACACAACACACCACCCATAAAAGCATTCCCCCCACACACACATCCCCCACATGCATTCCTCATGTACATTCCCGCCCACACATCTCTCACCCACACAACCAAATCTCCCCGCCCACCCACACATCCCACACCTACAAACATCCTCACCGCCCACAGATGAATCCTCCATCCACTCATATTTATACCATCCACACTGACACACTCAGACCCACACAGACATATCCCATTCACAGACACACCCCGACACACATCTCCCACACCCATCCCCAACCCACACACCCATTCACACTCCCAAATACACATTCCCTACCCACACCCCCAACCAACCAACACCCACATACTTCCAACCATCCTCCCAAATATCCCCACCCACAAACACATCCCTCACACACATACAACCCCCACCGATCACACATCCGTTCACCCATCCACAAATGACGCATCAACCCACACACATCCCCTACACACAACCCCTCCACACATACATTCCCCACACATAGATAGATAGATAGATAGATAGATAGATAGATAGATAGATAGATAGATAGATAGATAGATAGATAGATAGATAGATAGATAGATAGATAGATAGATAGATAGATAGATAGATAGATAGATAGATAGATAGATAGATAGATAGATAGATAGATAGATAGATGGATGGATGGACGGACGGACGGACGGACGGACGGACAGACGGACAGACGGACAGACAGACAGACAGACAGACAGACAGACAGACAGACAGACAGACAGACAGACAGACAGACAGACAGATAGATAGATAGATAGATAGATAGATAGATAGATAGATAGATAGATAGATAGATAGATAGATAGATAGATAGATAGATAGATAGATAGATAGATAGATAGATAGATAGATAGATAGATAGATAGATAGAACGAACGAACGAACGAACAGACTTTATTTTCAAAGGGTAACAAATTGGGCACGCAGGCCCGTCTTACATTCGGCCCTTCCATTCACTCATCTTTCTTTCATCAACAGTGCATAGGAAAAAACATTGTCACATGAATTTTGTAAACATAAACAATAGATAGAAAGATAGATAGATAGATAGATAGATGGTTAGATAGATAGATAGATAGATAGATAGATAGATAGATAGATAGATAGATAGATAGATAGATAGATGGATGGATGGATGGATGGATGGATGGATGGATGGATGGATGGATGGATGGATGGATGGATGGATGGATAGATAGATAGATAGATAGATAGATAGATAGATAGATAGATAGATAGATAGATAGATAGATAGATAGATAGATAGATAGATAGATAGATAGATATCCCAGCAAAGCTGGTGTCCTGCTCTAATTAATGAGAAAATCTTCCTACTTCTTAATGTCCAGTGTGGTTTTTGTCATCTTCTTGTCTATTTCAGCTTGTATCTGTTCCTCACTCCTTGATAAATCTTGAAGTTCTTGAACAGATTGATCAGTTTTAATTCTACCAAGGCCATAGCTCCTTGCAGCAAACAAAGCACCAACGTCGGCTACTCCTATATTAATGAGTGAGGCTCCTACTGCCAAACTGTACCAGCTGGACCTTTCTTCTCGAATATTTTCTAGTTTCTCGGCCAGACGGTGGAGCTCATCAACATCATGTAGAGCAATGTTCACTTTCCTAACTTTCGCCATCAAATGGTTAAGTAAACCAGTTCCTTTATCTTTCTCTGTTATTTCATTCCTTAGATCATCTAAGCTGCGGAGAATGCTTTCCCGTTCTCTATTCGAAGGTGCTGTCTTAAGCCTAAGTAAATCTTCTGCCAGCAGACCAACTTTTAGCTGTAGGCTTTCAATCAACATTGGCAGGTTTTCTTGAACGATAAACTTATCTCTTGCAGCTTTAGCTTCTTCAAAACTCTTGCTGGTGTATCTACCGTTCAGTTGTCGCAAACTGTCTGCAAGCTGAATTATTTCTCGTCTTTGTATCTCATGTTTCTGTGGATCCTTTTCTCTGTTGTTAATCAGCAGGAATCTGTCACTAAAGTCGTTAAATAACTGTTTGAAAGCTCCCCGTTCTTGATTGCACCAATTTTTAAAACACATGTCACCACAGCCTTCATGTTCCATGTCCTCCTTGAATTGATCTCCACGAGTGACAACAACGATTAGATGTTGTTTATATCTGTCTCCGAATATTGTCTTCATAGCATCTAAGGATTTGATTTGATCTTCTGTGAAACGATCGCGTCTTATGACAAGTATAAATGCATCAACACCGCCATTGCACATTCCAAGCGCCGTGGCCATATTTAAGGCAGCTGCTGTCTTGTCTTCCCCACTGTTCCTATCTGTGTCCATTAAGCCTGGACAGTCCACTACTTTGACGGGAAAGTTATCGAAACGTGTGAACTTACTAACAACCTCCTTTGTTACTAATGTCGTTTTAGAAGACTCAATAAACGCGCGATGACCGAGAATAGTGTTTCCCGTTGCACTCTTCCCCTGTCCCGTCTTTCCAATCAACATCAAATTCAGTTCCTTTTGCATGGTGATGCCTGCCATTTTCCTGTAATAGAAAGTAATTCGTTTTCTAGAGATTACAACCAGCAGTTTAGCGTAATTAAGCAAATATATACCTATTTTGCAAATATTATATAATAATCGTTCAACATTCTGTCGTGGAAAACTTCTGGCAAAATCAGAAGAAATCTCTCATTCCCCAACAAAGGAGAAAACCAACGATGAATTAGGATATAGAAAAATAAAACCACACTGATCGGCATTTACAATTATATGACGCAAATTTGAGTAAGTAGAACTACCAAAGTACACAGCAAATACAGTCTGCATTCTTCAAAGATTGTAAAATCTCAGTTTTACGCCATACGCAACCCGTTAACCAGCGAAAGAGCCATGAAGGTGGTGATAACAACTGAGTGACGACTTTTTGCCTGACAAATGTGTGAACTTACCAATGGCGGTCTAATGATACCTTCTGCTCTGACACCGTATTTGTTTAACTCAGATGAAAAAATTCAACAAGGTAGGCGAAGGTGTAAACAACAGATTGGAATGCCTTACGTAAGGTCACTCGCATCTCCGAGCAGCTGTCAAAGCATCCAACCTACAGACGCATGGTGTAGGCCGGTCAAAAGATGATTGACAAGTGAAATTTGTAGTTCATAGTGAAAGTGAGTTAAAGAATACCAGGGTCGAGGCGCCCAGGTAGCCTTCCAAAGTTAAAAGGGGAGGAGAGAAGACGAAAATGACGTTAGGGGCGAAACCAGTATATATTATACATATAGGGCCTTGTCAACATCCTCGGACGCAAGCACAGGCAGCCTACCGGAGAAGCCTTCCGAAGGGATATTAGTCTCAGTTTCTCCGCAGTAAAGGGCCTAGCCGCAGATGTCTCGGCTAAACTAGGTCTCACGTCATCATGTTCCTGTTGTACCTTGCGGTGTCAAGATGAAATATAAACAGCGGGAGAGTGCCGCTTATTGGCTTAATGTATGAGAGGAATGAGAGAAGAAGGGCAGAATGTCAGACGGGCCTGCGTGCCCAATTCTTAACCCTATGAAAATAAAGATTGTTCGTTCGTTTGTTCGTTCATTCGTTCGTTCATGTATCGATATTCCCATAGATTCTGCTATTCCCTCCGTCCATCGATTACGTGGGCGGCCTCTTCCTCTGCTTCCATTTGGTCTTTACATCATTGCTTATTGTGGTATACTGTTAGTTGGTAACCTAATAGCATGACCAAACCATTTTACTTGCGGCTTTCTAATAAAATCTAGCACTGCTATAACCCCCACTTTAGTCCTGATTTCTTCATTTCTGTTCTTATCTCTTCTTGATACATTGAGTATTCTACTCAGGAATCTCATTTCTGTTGTGATTTTTCTTTTCTCTTTTTCTGTCATTGTCCAGGTTTGGCATTGGTAGCATAGAGTTAAGGTAGGAAGATTGTGTTGTAAAGTGCGATCTTAGTAACCATTGAAACATTTTTGTTTAGTATTATTGCCATTTGTCCAATGAATTGGGTGCCTTAATGCATCTTTTTTCGATCTTGTTTTCTGATTACCATTAGGTATCGAAACTCTTTACTTGATTCAGGGGATGTTTGTTTAGGTGAATTGTAGTTGTCTTATTCTTCTTTAGTTATAATCATTACCTCTGTTTTACTTGTGCTAATTTTCATGTTATATTCCCAAACACATTTCGTTTAGACTATCCATGGCGTCTTGTAATTCAGCTTCTGATTTTGCTATTAATGCTTCATCGTACGCAAACAAGAGTTCTCTAATGGTGTAATTTGCAGATGGTTCTTCTTCTGTTCGCTCGTCATGCGGTGTTCTTGCTGTCTCTGTATGGCTTGTTTCTTTACATATGTTGTCTATATAGGTTATGAGCAAGAGAGGGACAGGACACAACCTTGTAGTACTCCAAATCTTATGGTGAAGGGTTCTGAGTGTCACCTAATTGATCTCACTATGCATTCACTGTTGTTGTATATGCTTCTTCATAGGTTTGTTAAATGTGTACTCGCTCCATATTGTTTAAGAATTTTCCACGGCTTGTTTCTATTTACTCTATCAAATGCCTTTTCTTGGTCGACAAAGGCTAAGTAGAGTGTTTCATTAAATTCGATTGATTTTTCTATAACTTGTCTAAGAGCAAAAATAGCATTCGTGCAACCTTTGTTTTTCCTAAATACAAGTTGTGTTTCGCTTAGCTGGGGTTCTATAGTAGTTCGTAATCTTTGTTTCAAGAATTTTGCAAAATATGTTCCCAGTATGAATTAAAAGGGAAATGCCTCTATATTGTGTGCAGTCTCTTTTATTGCCTTTGTTTTTTTCCCCCAAATTGGGATAAGTATAGCATTTTACCAGTCTCGTGGTGTCTGTTGTTCTAATCAAACATAGGTGAATAGTCTACTTAGCCATGTTGTTCATACTCTTGCTGATTTAATTAGTCCATTTGGTATATCATTTTGTAACGGTGATTTGTTCAATGGGTCTAATTTGATGACTCCTATAATTTCTTCTTTCATTATGTCTGGTTCTATTTCTACAGGGACATCTATGTCGGTTTCTTGAATTCCTGTGACATCTGACGGAATGTTGAAAACTTGTTCAAAGTGCTGCTTCCATCTTATTAGGATTTGTTTTTGTTCCCTTATTGGTTCTCTATTTTCGCTGTTAATTATTTCAGTTGGGTCAATGGTCTCCTCTGGTTCTCACTGCACTTATCTGTTTGTAGAAGTTTCTAGTTGCCTCCTTTGTGTGAGAAAGTGTGAGTGAGAGAATGTGTGTGTGTGTGTGTGTGTGTGAGTGTGTGTGTGTGTGTGTGTGTGTGTGAAGGATTGTGTGCGAGAGAGTGAGACAGTGGGAGAGTTGATGTGTTAGTGTGTGTGTGTGTCTGTGTCTGTGTGTGTGTGTGTGTGTGAGCGCGCGTGAATGTGTGCATATGAAAGAATACAGAGAGAGAGAGAGAGAGAGAGAGAGAGAGAGAGAGAGAGAGTGGGTGACAGAGAGAGAGTGAATGTGTGTGTTCGCACGTGCATGCGTGTGTGTGGAGAGAGTGATTGAGCGAGAAATGGTGGTGGAATGTGTCAGTGCATGCATTCGTACGTGTATGTGTGAGGGTGAGTGAGGGAGTGTGTGCGTGCGTGCATGCGTTAATGCATATGTGCATGTGTGAGAGAGTGTGAGTGAGAGAGAGTGTGTGTGTGTGTGTGTGTGTGAAGGATTGTGTGCGAGAGAGTTAGACAGTGGGAGAGTAGATGTGTTAGTGTGTGTGTGTCTGTGTGTCTGTGTGTGTGTGTGTGAGCGCGCGTGAATGTGTGCATATGAAAGAATACAGAGAGAGAGAGAGAGAGAGAGAGAGAGAGAGAGAGAGGGAGAGAGCTGAGCAGATGCATGTCATGTAACACGCATGTTATGTAACACACAAATCCATATGTTTGTGTATTCTCATCTGTCATACTATCAGTTAAATACCATTTGATGTTATCATGCATAATATAAACTCATGTTCATTTCTGTAGTTTGAGTGAGAGACTCAGTAAGTGTGAATGAGAGACAGAATGAGTGAGCGTGAGAGTGAATGAGTGAGCGTGAGAGTGAATGAGAGAGAGAGTGTGTGTGTGTGTGTGTGTGTGTGTGTGTGTGTGTGTGCGCGCGCCTTCTCTGTGTGTATCTCTGTGTGTGGGAGCATCACTATTTTTACGTCACATACTTTTTATGTACACATTTTTCTCCATGTTTAACATTTTTATGAGACTGCTCATGACAATTGTCAGTGAACGTGTGTGAGTAAAGTGTGGGAGTTTGTTCATACTCGTTTCAATGCTAACGTGAGACCTTTTGTATGTGTCTAGATGTGAGGAGGTGTGAGTATGTGTGGAGGATGTGTGTGAGTGTGGGGATATGTGTGGGTGGGGGATGTGTGGGTGGGGGTATGCGTTTGGATGGGTTGGGTTGTGTGGGTTTTGGTGGGTAGTGATATTTGTGGGTGTTGGGGGGATGTGTGAGGGATGTGTGTATGGGTGGAGGATATGTGTATGGGTGGAGGATATGTGTATGGGACGGGTGCGGGGGATATGTGTTTATGTGGGTGGAGATGTGTGGATGGTTTGAGGAAGTATATGTAGGTGGTGGGGTTGTGTGGGTAGGGGATTGTGTTGGGTGGATTGGGGATGCTAGGGCGGGTGGGGAGAAGTGTATGGTTTGTGGGTTTGAGATATGTGTGCGGTGTGTTGGTGGGGGATTGTGTGCATGGTGTGTGGGTGGGGGTATGGATGAGGGTATGTGTTTGGGTAGGGGATAGTGTGTGGTGTGGGGGATGTGTGTGATGGGTGCGGGGAATGTGTGTATGGGTGGGGTATATGTGTGGGTGAGTAGGGGATGTGTTATGGTTGGGGGAGATGTGGGTGGTGGGGGTGTGTGAGTGGGAGATGTATGCGTGGATGGGGAATGTTTGGGTGGGGATGTGTGAGTGGCTTAGGGATGTGTAGGTGGGTGATGGATGTGTACGTGTCAGGGTGGGATGCGCGAGTGGGTGGTGGATGTGTGTGGGTAGGGGTATTGTGATCGAGAGATGTTTGGTTGGGGGTGGGTGGGTTGGGGTGCGTGGGTGCGTAGTGGAGGATGTGTGCGTGAGTGAGTGTATGTTGGTGGACGGGTAGGGAATGCGTGTGTGGGTGGGGAGAGGTGTGTCGTGTGTTGATTGGGGATATTGTGTGGGTGAGGTATGTATGTGTGGGTGGGGGATTTTTGTGGTGGGTGGGGGTATGTGGGGTGGATGGGTAAGGGTATCTTTGTGGGTGGGAATATTGTATGGTATGTGGATGGGGGATATGTGTGTGGTGTGTAGGTGGGGATGTGTGGTGGTATGTGATTGTGGGATGTGTTGGTGAGGGATATGTGTGTGTGCGGTGCGTGGGTTGGGAATATTGCGTGGTAGGGGATGTATATGATGTGAGGGTGGGGGATTGGGTTAAGTCATGTGTGGGTGGGTGGTGGGTGTGTGTGAGTGGATTGGGGATGTATGGGTGGTTAGGGAGATGTGTGTGTATGGGGAGGGGGTGTAGGGAGATGTCAATTGGTGGGGATGTGTGTGTATGGTTTGAGGATGTGTGAGTGGATGTGCGATGTGTGGGTTGGTGGGGGATTGCGTACGTGGGTGGGGAATATGTGGTCGATGGAGATGTGGCTGAAGGATGGGTGGTTTGAGGTGTGGGTGGGGAGAGGTTGCATGGGTTAGGATGTGTATGTGGGTGGGCTTGGGATGTGTGGGTTGGTGGGGGAATGTTTGTGGGTGTCGAGTGTGTTTTGGTTGGGGGAACAAGTGAGGGCAGTGTGTGTGGGTGGGGGATGTGCGGGAGGGTGTGGGTCGGTTGGTGGGGTATGTATGTGTCCCTTGGTGTGCATGTGTGTGGGTAGGTGGGGGTGTGTATGTGGGTGGGGTGATGTATGGGTAGGTGGGAGATGGGCCTCATAACATGGTAATTTGCCTTGTTTATGTTTACAACATTCATTTCACAATGTTTATTTTTCTTCCTATGTAAATGTATAATGCTCTTGATGAACGAAAGACGAGTGATTGGAAGGGCCGAATGTAAGACGGGCCTGCGCGCCCAATTTGTGACCCTAATAAAGTTGATTTGATTTAATTTGATTTGATTTTTTATTTAGGGTTTCTCTATACTCCTCCCAGTCTTTTTGTTTTTCTTTCTTTACCATTCTGTTCACATATCTTCTCGCTATCCTATATTCTATTTAATCACGTTCCTGTTTGCTTTCCAACCACTTTTTTTATATTTTTCCTTCTTGTATTTTACAGTTTTCTTTACCTCTGCGCTCCATCAACTTTTTTTTTTCTTTTTCCGTGCTTCGCTTTTTTTGCAGTATCTAATATGCTTGATTTGAACATCTCCCATCTTCTTCCACTGTTTTACTTTACATAGGTAATTGTACAAAGATATCAGTTAGTTCTTTCTCATAATATTTATTCACTGCCTCGTCTTTGAGGGTTTTTAAGTTTACTGATTCGCGTGGCATGTATTTCCCTGGTCTTTGCTTTCTCTTTCTGTTGGTTCTTATTGTGGCAATAACTGCCTTGTGGTCTGTGTTCATACTTAATTTGGGCACTGCCCAACTTCAGTAAAGACTATATAAACTAGAGTAGGATATGTGAGTGTGTGATTGTTTGTGGGTAATGGGACGTGTGGAGGATATGGGAGTGGTTGGTGAGATGTGTGTAGGTGGGTGGGTGGGTGGGTGTGTGTGGGTGGGGGATGTGTGGGTTTGGAAATGTATATGTGCTTGGGGTGTGGGTGGATAGGAAGTGTGGTGGGTGGGAGGTGTGTGTTGAGTGGGGAGATGTGAACATGTGGTGGATGCGTGGGGGTATGTATGTGTGTCTGGGTGTGTGTGTGTGGTTGGGTGGGTGGGGGTGTGGGGTAAATGGGGGATGTGTAGGTGGGTGGTGTACATGTCTCATCACATGGTAATATGCATTGTTTATATTTTTACTATTAGTGTCTAATACGTTGGTTCTCAACCTTTTTTTTTTTTTTTGGCCGATGCATACTTTCACCATATGCCAGAATGGCATTCCCCCCTTTTCAGAAAACGAAAGAAGAATTCCCCCTTTCCAAAACTGTCAGTCTCAAGAGGTGCATTCAAAATAACATACCTATAATATTTTAATTATTTTACATAATCTTTACATGCATATATTAATTTTATAGTGCAGTATTATACATTTAATAGCAAAAGAATATGCTGATGGATACAATGGATATTAAAACTAAAAACAATAGACTTTTTTTTTATAAATATTCATAATATTTTATTAACACACTAAATTAATCATATTACAATAAACAAACAGTTAAAACGTCAAAGAATTGTCACTTATTACACGACACCAGAATGCCAGAAAATTGTGCTTCATCAAACAAAACGCTCAATGGAGAATCAGAATATTGTGCCTGAAGCCATTTTGAGCCTGCAAATCTGTGGTCTTAATTCTCTCCCCCCCCCCCCCCCCCACCCCCACCCCCACGAAAACCCTAAAACTTCCCCATGGAATTTCCCCACTGGTTGAAAATCACTGGTCTAATATATATTAATGTATATATTAGTGTCTATATATGGAATTTGGTGAAGAACAGTATGAAATTGTGGAAGGAAAGGCTACAAACAAGGTATTTGATTAAATACAACATGATGAATTTATTAACATTTTGGAAGATATTAACATGTATGGAAAACTTTCAGAATAATAAAGAATATTTACTGGAACCAAGTAGCAGCAATTAACAAAGGAAATACAGAGCGCAGTTATGAACAGATGAAGCTGGGAGTACGACAGGGCTGTGTTTTGTCCGCGGAACTCTTCTCCCTCTATAGCGAAGTAATAATACGAGAGAACAAAGAGAAACCATGTATACTATTCGGGGGTTATATTATAAACAGTATACGCTATGCAGATGACACGGTATTGGAGGCGGATAATGCAGATGATCTATAACAATTGTTGGACATACATTGTAGGAATAGAGAGTGCTGAGAAAGGAAACTTCTTGAAAATCAAGAAAACAGTAACAATGGTGATTTCAAAGAAAAAGGTGACACCAAATTGTGAAATAGAAATAGAAGGGAAAATTCTTAACCATGTGGATAATTTTAAATACCTAGGTGCATTTATAACTTCAGATGGAAGGCGCACAACAGAGATTAAGAGCAGAATGGGGCAAACACAAGCTGTATTTCAGAAAATTAAGAATATCGTATGCAATAAGTCACTATTATTGAATGTAAGAAAGAGAGTTATAAAGTGCTATATAGATCCCGTTTTGCTGTATGACTGTGAATCTTGGAATGTAAATGAACAAATTAGGAAGAGTTTGGAAGCAACAGAGATGTGGTTCGTGAAAACTTCTTATTCTTCTGCGTTCATCCGGAGATTATTTTTCGGACGTGATTGCGTTGTGCCTGTTACCAGCAGAGCTGTGTTCTTGCGCCGTTAGGCCGACACATTCGACTTCTGCGGGCATTTGTTGACCGGATTATCCTTCCCGGGTGGTTAGTGAAATGAATGTTGCGAATTCCTTGGACTGCCAAAGTAACTAACAACGATTGCCTGAAAGAGGCTAATGAAACTAGAACATTATATACAACAATAAGAAAGAGACAAACAACTTTATTTGGTCATGTTATAAGAAGAGAGGCATTAGAGAACATCGTGACAACTGGACAGATCGAGGGGAAGAGAGGCAGAGGCAGACCAAAAGAAATGATGCTGGATGGATTGAGACGGTGGCATGGGGGGATATCATCAGCAGAGTTGATCAAAAAAAACCAAAGACCGAGGTATGTGGAGAGTCATGAACGCTTACGCCAGCCAGCATGGCAGTTGATGATATATATATATATATATATTTTTTTTTTTTTTTTTTTTAATCCGCGTTTCCATCCTGTTTCAGGATATTGCGGTCAACACCAGCATCTTTCAGCTGTATGTTGATTCCTAGGCTAGATTACGCTCATCAGCACGCCACGACTTTCTGAGCGACCGGCTCCATACTCTCATAAGTCACTTTTGCGATTCGAACCACTGCTAATTCTCGTCGCGTCACGTGACGAGAGTATTCGGGGTTAGCGGAGAAAGCTGCTAACTCCTCGGCCATGGAGCCGGCATATATATATATATATATATATATATATATATATATATATATATATATATATATATATATATATATATATATATATATATATATATATAAAAATTTTGCATATCCCTTATAGGACGTTCCAGTCAACAGCAGCATATTTTTTAGCTGCTGTTGACGTACTAGGCAAGTTTTTTTTACGTTCAGTAGTTTGCCATTGCTTTCTGAACGACCGGCTCTCATACCAACACGTTATAACACAACGCGATACGGTCTGCTGCACAAATCGGTCGCTGCTGAATTTCGAACGCCTGGTAAGCGACTCACGAACTGCGCAAGGCTCTATTCTTGGCCCTCTATTATTTGCCATATATATTAACGATCTACCTTTGCATCTTTCGACGTCCTGCGATCTATTTGCAGACGACTGTACAGTGTACACAATCGCTGAAAACTGTATTTTGCTGGAGTCGTCTTTGCAACAAGAATTAAATAATGTAGTTAGGTGGAGCTATGCACATTGTATGCAAATTAACATCACTAAAACAAAATCAATGTTATTAACAACCAGACAAAGACTTCAAACTCTAAACTCACACACATCATTTCAAATTCACATCGATAACATGCCAGTAGAAAGTATAATTGAGCACAAAACATTAGGCCTTATCATTGATAGAAACCTAACCTTTAATTCCCACGTTCAAGCGATCATTAAACAAACAGCGATAAAAGTCTACCAACTCGCAAAAATAAAAATAAAAAATTCCGTGATGAGGACACAAGGAAAATATTCTATACTTCTCATGTACAGACACATTTTGACTACAGCTCTTCAATCTGGGACGGTTGTTCTAAGTCAAGCACCAAGCGACTTTACTCACTCCAGAAACGGGACATGTGTCCAATTTACAGCAAACATTTATCTGACAATCATAGCCTGCATAAACGCCTTTAATTACTACCGCTCCGCAAACGCCTGCTTTTCAATAAGGTTAAACTAATTCACAAACCCTACATCAGAATGCCCCAAATTACTTTTGGCCATTGTTTAAATATAATGCTAGATACAGTAAACGATTAAATATATTACACATTCCGAAGCCTAGGATTGACTCATACAAAAAAAGCTTAACGTACTCTGTAGCTCAGCTGTGGAACAATCTCCACTAGAAATCAAAGACATCACCAATCCCTATACATATAATCGCAAATTATTCTAACACTATCTCAGTATGGATTACCTTCCCCCTTAATAATATAAATAATAATAATAATAATAATAATAATAATAATAATAATAATAATAATAACAAAACCCTTATATAACAGCCAGTCACCTTTTGGTAGGCCAGTATATTCCACATGGCTAATAACAAGTGTCAGATAATTATCTAATATTACTGTGTCGTGTAGTTTTGATGTTCGCATTTTGTCCATGCCTTTATAATGCATATCTTTTATATTGTTGCTGTTCTCTGATAGCGTTGAATGATGTGTGAATAAAATAATGAAAGAAAGAGAGTGATAGAAGGGCAGAATGTTAGACGGGCCTGCGTGCCCAATTCTTAACCATTTGAAAAAAAAAATTCGTTCGTTCGTACGTTTGTTCGTTCGCAAGCCTTTGGCCACGGAGCGCGGCATTATTATTATTATTATTATTATTATTATTATTATTATTATTATTATTATTATTATTATTATTATTATTATTATTATTGTCTACTGGCTGTTCTGTAGGCCTGCTTTCGTATTCTATATCTGTTCACGTTTCCAAATCTTGTCCTATCTAACTAAGATACGACTAAGATACCGTATGGCATTAGAAGGTACTACCTGCTTCTGTTAGCGCCGAATGTTGGGCGGCGCTCACCAAACTCGACACCCCACATTGTGCCAACGGCTTCGGGTGGAGGAGCGCAATTTGGAGGGCACAAGCCTTATCCTGTTGCCAGGAAATGAAACATAAAGACTAAATGTCATGGCAGGGCAGACCAGGTCCTATGCGTTGGTTGGCAACTGGTCAAGGATCCAAGCTCCGACAGGCGGACTGTTAGAGCATTGCTTTGCTGATCCGGCAGCTTCTGCAGCTTGTCTTGTTCCAGATGTATTGGTGTTACCTTTTCCTCTAGAGCAGGGGTCACCAAACTACGGCCACGGGCCGGATCCGGCCTGCGACGTCATTTCATCCGGCCCGCCGTCGGTACTCAAATTTGCTTGATATAACATATGAAACACGAGACGTTGTGATACAATTTAAATGTAAATATTATGTTTAGAATAATAGGAGATCTTTACACGTGCGGAGACCTCCTGCCTGCACTAGGCTATTCATTTAGTCGGCCCTATTTATATATTTTGCAAACCTTATTATGAGATATATTCTATTACCACATGAAGCCGCCTGTCGCGACTCTACAAGAGTATGGAGTAGCATATCCCACGATACCGTGGTAAAAAAATGCATAGGATGCTGGGATGTTGTGTTGGCGTGCCTATAAGAGCCCAGTCACGCCATGTTCCCGCCTTTTTGGCCTTGAGAACAACTGAGGCCAAAGAGATGCTGACGTATAATTTTTAGCAGAGGGTTTGAACTCATCCCTCTAAGTTGATGTCTAATTTTCAGCAGAGGGTTTGAACTCATCCCTCTGAGCCAATAACAAGTAGATGGGCGAACATGCCCCAGGCGCGGCCGAGCGTGGTCACTGTTTTTCCACACCACAGTTGAGAGGGCAGACAGGCCCTGTGAAGATCCAAAAGATACAAGAGGAACTTGATTGTGGATTGACGATTATCTGCTGCGGGGTGAGTTTTGAATGAACCTTCATAGTTTAAATAGGAATATAGGAATATAATAGCTATGTCTGTGCCTGAGAACAACAATCGAGGGGTATATGTCTGGGAAGAGAGGATGAGGAAGGTCAAAGAGAAGATGGGTGCAGGATGTGGCGGATGATTTCCGGATGGATGTATCTGAAGCGGGACATCTTGATTATGATCGAGAGGTTTTTCGGAAGGTTATTATGGGAGTGAGGTTCTGCAAAGGACATGCTACAGAATGAATGACCTTTGTTCCATCTTATTGTCTGATAATTGCTGATGTTGTGTATCAGACTACAGTTACAGTGTTGGATGATTATCCATGCTGTGATGAGGATCACTGGTACTGTGTTGGATGAACACCCATGCTGTGATGGAAGATGACTGGTACTGAGTTGGATGACTAACCATGCTGTGATGAAAGATCGCAGGTACTGTGAAGGATGATCATGTGTATGTTCGTTAATGGGGATGCCTATTTTGTCATTGCATCTAATCATGAATTTTATTTATTAGGGCATTGACATTATTAATCAGATGTTGTTGTATCTTTTCAATTACATTATTCTGATTCCATGTACACTGACCTGAATTTCTTCTGATATCTCTAAATCGTTGTTTTCTTGTTAGCCGTAGAAATAGAATGAGACTCTCTTTGTCTTCTTATTCCTCTCTTTTTCTATGGGCCATGAGCAGTCGGTGTTGTGCTATTATCTGTGTCATCCCTGTGTGGTTACACAAAGGTACCTATAAACTGTATAAGTACCTTTGATGAGCTGTAGCTTCACCAGTGACTCATAATCCTCTGCTTTTCTTGTGTTTCAGCAGGATTTTAATTATGTTTCTAATTTGATGTCTTTTTTTTTCATTTTCAGATCCCGTGTACTTCACCCTTAATTATGGCTACTCGGTAAAGACAAGTGGACGCCGAGTATCGATTTTTCAATGAAGAATGGGGAGTAAAGTACTTTTTTGTGGAAACAAAGGACCAGAAACCTAATTGCGTAAAATGAGCGAAAGTGTTGCCGTTTTGAAAGAGTACAATCTTCGGCGTCACTACGATACAAAACATCTATCAACATATTAAAAGTTTTCAGGAAAGTTACGCTCTGGGAAATATGAGTCCATGAAACGTGGTTTTGAAACACAAAGAAATCTCTTCACGAGAAAATTTGCTGAAAATAAATCGTACAAGTTACAAAACAGGGCATAAGATGGCAGAACGAGGAAAACCGTTTACTGATGGCAACTTCATCAAAGAGTATATGATCGAAGCAGCAAATAATATGTGTCCTGAGAAAGCCGGTTTGTTTCGAACTATCAGCCTTTCGGCAAGTTCAGTTGTGCGGAGAACAGAAGAACTTGGAGAGAACATAATGCTACAAATACGCGAGAAAGCTTGGAACTTGTTGTGGTATTCTCTGGCGCTGGATAAGCCTACTGATATCTCCTCAAGTACGTCACAACTTCTCGTGTTCATTCGTGGTGTGAATTTGGACTTTAAGATAACGGAAGAGTTGGCATCCGTTTGCAGCATGCATGTAACAACAACTGGGAAATTTATTTTCGTGGAAGTGCAAACAATTTTGCAAGACGATAACTTTCAGTGGAATCAGCTTCTAGGTGTTACAGTTGATTGAGGGGGAAAAACCTCGCTTGAGTGAGGAAGGATCTGGTGCGGCAGACCAGGACACAGTTGGAAGATTTGCAAATTCCGGGCGTTCTGTTCATACACTGCATCGTACATCAGCAAGTACTCTGTGGGAAAGACTTAGATATTTATTGTGTACTGAAACGAGTCGTTTCTGTTGTGAACTTCATTCGGGAACACGTACTCATTCACCGTCAGTTCTAGGCTTTTCTTGAAGAAATTGATTCTGAATTCTGTGACTTGCCTTATCACACATCAGTGAGGTGGCTCAGCTGCGGTAAAGTCCTGCTTCGTTTTTACAAGCTCCGAAACGAAATAGATTTTTTCTTCACTGAAAACGTTATAGCTGATTCACAGCTGTCAGATCCTACCTGGCTGTCAAAGTTGTCATTTTTGGTCGACATGAATGAACTGAACTTGAAATTTCAGGGAAAGGATTACCTTGTCTGTGATCTCTACAGAACCATCAATTGATTTCGGAGAAAGCTGTCATTGTTGGAAGCACAACTGGAAGGAGAAAATCTTTCTAATTTTCACTGTTTCAAAGAGTTTGGAGAGATTTGCAGATCTTGACAGAATTGAGAGTGACATTTTTCTGTTCCAGAATCCGTTTGATTGTAACCTTGATGATGTGCCAGTTGAATTACAGTTGGAGCTCATTGATTTGCAAGCAAATGACATGTTGAAAGAGAAGCACAGAGAAGGAAGCACCGCTGCTTACCTGATGTTGAGTTTCCGAAACTGAAGAAATTTGCCGCTAGTATGGCATCAGTATTTGGAACAACTTATGTCTGTGAGCAAACATTTTCAAAAATGAAGTATGTGAAGTCACTACATCGAATGAGATTGACTGATGAACATTTGAAATCAATTCGCTTGTTTGGATGCAGCAATTCCGAACCAAACATTGATGATATTTTGAAAGCCACACGTCAGTTTCACAAATCTCACTAACCTCTTTTGCTGCTTAGTTTGTGAGATTCGGATATGTGTACATTAGGTCTGATGTAACTATCGTTTTGCCAACGTCGCCTTCTTTGGCAACTTTGTTTAGTAAATAAATATGATGGTTGTCTTTGTTTTTTTTTTTTTTTTTTGTTTTGTGTGTGTGTGTGTGTGTGTGTGTGTGTGTGTGTGTGTGTGTGTGTGTGTGTGTGTGTGTGTGTGTGTGTGTGTGTGTGTGTGTGTGTGTGTGTGTGTGTGCATTGCACGCCCTTCCCATGATTACCTTAGGTTTTCGTCTTTTTTTTTCCCCCAGAGCTTTCGTTCTAGCTTGCAATTATTGTTAAAGTTAGTTTGCAGTCAACACCAGCATTGTTTGCTGTTGTTGATGTGTTGGCAAGTTTACGTTCAGTAGTTTACCATTGCTTTCTGAACGACCGACACCCATAATATGCCGTAAAAATCAGCGCAACGTTGTCTGCTGCCAAATCGCGCTTAGCTGTGTTTCGAATGCGGGTATACGGGATTACGAATCACGTCAGAAAGACATTCGCCACGGAGAACGGTGCAAGTATTGTACAGAATGACTATCCGGCCCGCGCTCGTCATTTTGTCAGTTATCCGGCCCGCCGTGAAATAAGTTTGGTGACCCCTGCTCTAGAGTAAACTAGGCAGGCCGAGAGAGGGATCATGCTGCATGGGCAATACATGGTCCCTATAATTCAGCCCAGGCTTTGTGCTATTGGCAGGTATAACTCTATCCCTGGTCTTAACTGGTCTCGGAATCAAAGCGAGAGGTAGCAGTTACGGGTTATAAATTATTGTCAAGTATCGTAGACAGGGGCGCAACGAGTTGCCTCTGACGGTGGGAGACACCAATAGGTGTTACTGATCAGCTACTGCCCGCCTCAAGCTGGGCAGCCCCCGGTGCTGAACGGACTCAGCCTGCCTGCTTCAATTGGTGTTTGGGGCTAGGGCAAAATCTGAATCGCAGATTGTAAAACCAATGCATCAATCACTGAAAATAAAACTAGAAATCTCATGCTACGGCTTCCAACCTGGAACATACGTGTCATACAATCAAAAGTCTGGTATTTTCCACTGACCCGATAAATATTGACGATGTAAGAGAAACGGCTGTGATTGATACCGAGCTCAATCGTCTTAATATAAATATTGCTGGCCTGCAAGAGACTCGCCTCGCCGAGGAAGGGTCACTCGGGGCAAATAATTACACCTTTTTTTGGAAAGGTACAGTGCACGAAGTAAAAATACAACATGGAGTGGGCTTTGCAGAGAAGAATTCATTACTGGGAATGATTGAAATTCCTGCTGGTGGACATGAAAGATTATTATCCCTGCGCTAAGCAACCTCTTGTGGTTTTGCCACCAATATCACTGCATATGCACATTTAACCTGATGATGTGGATTCATTCCATGAGGAATTAGACTGTGATCAAGGCAGTACCAAAATCTGACTTAATGTATATGCTCGATGATTTTAATGCGTGTGTGGGCAAGCACTCGATTTCAAGGCCATAGTGACTTGGAAAATACGACATCGGTAGCATGAATAACAATGGACAAAGCTGCTAGAACAGGGGTAGGCAAACTACGGTCCGCGGTCCGGATGCGGCCCGGCAACTGATATTATGCGGCCCTCGAGGGCATTTATAAATTAAAATGTGTACTTCGTTTTTACGTTATTTTGTTGAATTTTACAGAATTTCATGCACCGTTATGAACAATTATTAACATTAACATTGTTGGTAAAAGTTCTTTCTAATTTTCTATTTTTGTAAGTCCTTGACCTTCGTAATGTAATGCTAAAATGCAAATTTATTTATTTTAATAGGGACATAATATATATGCGGTCCCCCTATAGCTTTACATTTGTCAATGTGCCGCTATGCACAAAAGTTTGCCCACCCCTGTGCTAGAGCATTACACTAGAAGCGACCTATCTATTACAAACTCCCTTTTTATTTAAAAAAAAAAAAAAAAGAGCGGCATAAGGTCACACTGAAACACCCCAGATCCAGCGATTGGTATCAGCTGGATTTCATCATCACACGGGGACAAAATTTGTATCAAACATCATTAACTCGAAGTTACTACACTGCTGATTGTTATACTGATAATTCTTTAGTTGCTGTAAGAGTTTTACTGCGACCAACAAGAATCTACTCGGCTAAACACAAATCTATCACCATGATCAATGTTATCAACACCCCAGATCCTGATTGTGCTTTGATTTCCAATAGAAACTTGAAGATGCTTTCACTGATACATCATAAAATTGTACAACATGTGAAAATTAGGGTATACTTAAGGAAACTCTTTATAAACAGAGGTAAAAGTTTATGGTAGGCACTACCGAATTTTAACGGAAATATATCTGCGGTTTTGTTCGGCAACTATATTGTGTGTCTCCGTTTTAAAGAGGTTTAGTGTACTCGTGATGTTAAATTCCCCAAATATTTCCAGATCGAGTTTAAACAGACACCGATTACTTGTTTAGTTTTTGCCACCCCGTTTTGCGTTGTGCATTTCTGGCAAATCGGGAACCCTTGTTATACCGGAGAATCAGCTGTCTATTCTAAGCGGTAAGTAAACCCGTAAATACCGTTTTATGAGACTTACTACATTGTAAGACTATGCATTATTAAATTTAGCATCCATTTTAATGTCTAGTTTGTAATTTTCGACCATTTAAGTTGGCAATAAATGTCACACTGAAATTATGAAGATTGCATGCTGTAATGTAGTATTTATTAGTATTTCAATGGCTTGAGATGGCAGTTTTTCTTGTCATACTCCAGCTATGAACATTTAATATTGTTATGGAATATTAAAAGCGACTGCAATGATAAATAATGCATGTTTATATCCAACACATATTATTGTATATATATGCAAATTTGCATCACTCTAAACGGACCATATCATTGATAATCTTGCAAATTTTCAATGGGACTTCTCAGGTCAAAATGAAATTACGCTCGCGCAATAAACATTACCGTAGATAGACAGCGCGTGTAGACTGACGTCACACCTTAATGTCTGTTACTGTCGCGGAAATTCTTGGAGTTGTCGAACGATGAAAGACTGTCGCGCCATTCGTCTACAGACGGTCGCCATCCTTTGATGTTGGAGACAGACTGTCCTGATGAAAGTCGGCAAGACCTTTTGTTGTGGGGAAAAGATTTTCCAGATCACAGGCCGGCAAGGCTTTTTGGAGTACCGGAACAATTCCCCAGATGAAAGCGGGACAGCCGGCCAGTTGTTTACATCGAGTCGAAAAAGGAGAGAAAAACATAGCTTCTCGACGCCTAGTGTCTAGTCAGATTTATGACGTCATTCAGACACAGTTTTACAACAGTCTGGAATAACAACTTTGGCGGGAGTCGACCAAATGTTGTGAGGCAACAAGGACGTGTGTGATCTTCCTGGTTTGATTATGGAGAGAGACTACAGTGTCTTATGTTGATTTACATCGGCGGACATTTATCCATTGTGTGATTTAGTAGTCTCAATTTCAAACAGGAATACATATATGGTATTTAATTAAATAGGCCCAAATTAAATGATTCTTAGGAGACTAGACTGGTAATGTGCGTTATGAGAACGTATTATAGGAGCGTCGGCAACAGTAGGCTATCGCGTTGCTTAAACTAGCTAGTGTGAGATATCAATTAACTCAGTGAGTTAAGAACAATGTAGTGGGATGATATTTAGGGAGATTGAAAGTGGTTGGGTGGGGGTGGATAAAGAAAATGTCAAATGATAGGATCTTCCAGTAGGATATCTACTGGGTTTTTGCACTTTTCCTTTAGTCTTTTCTTGTGTTACCATGACACAGACCGATGTGATGAGCTCCTCTGCCTTATGACAGAGTTTAGGTCTCTGTTAAATATCTGAGTGCGGCCGTCGGCCTACACTCACCTAATGAAGGTCGGAATCGGGTTGCTCTCACCAGGTGTGTTCTCTCTTCAACAGGTTCCACTATGTTTTCCAAAAAGCTAGCAGAAAAGTCATAGAAGAAGATTAAGGCTCGATCATTGAAGGCAGTCTTTACTCAGCGGCTTTTGCACTGGGCCCATAATCCAGAGGGTCTGCAAGAACCTGGCCTCTGCTGAGCGAGAACCGATGATCATTTAAGAGTGATTCCTCAGTAGTAGTTCTCAGCATAGTAGAGTGAAGATACTTACAATGCCACCAGTAACAGAAACAATGGTAGTTATATAGAAAAATTGAAAATTAACATTGTGTTTTCCAAATGGTGAATTCCTGTGAGAAATTAACTACTAACATTTTGTTTCAAAGTGACAGTAAATATTATTTTACTATACAAGGATTATCAGATCACAGAACTTTTAGTGACATATTAGTTACACTGTATGTGTCAGATTCGTGGTCAGTATTGGACTATATCCACTATTGGTGACCAGACATCCGGACTATCCAAGAGCCATTGGAGGAAGTCGACACCTGAAGGGAGAGACGCATCATTTGGTGAGGTCCCTCTGTACTTGATCTATGGTGCTGTTGTGTGGCCCGTACTGTGATGAAGCAGACTTTGCTCCTGAGCTGTTCGGTCTGATTCTGCATACACTCTAGATTATACGACAGACATTCTATACACACACTTTGCACATACCTGACACTTTTCTTTATTAAATTAATTTGTCATTTTATTAGAAGTTAGAGTTGTGTAGTATGTTTTGGAAAAGAATGATAGGGGGCATGGTCCAGTGGTGAGAGATAGAGAGAGAGAGAGAGAGAGAGAGAGAGAGAGAGAGAGAGAGAGAGAGAGAGAGAGAGAGAGAGAAGAGAGAGAGAGAGAGAGAGAGAGAGAGAGAGAGAGAGAGAGATCCAAAGACTGGCGGGGTGTTGTGGGCAGAAATCCAGAAGATGCTCAAGATAATGATATGGGGTTAAAAGAATGTGGGTGTTGATTCCCCGCACCCCAGGGACGACACTTATTACGACATTACTGGGGGATCGACACGGGACCTCTAGTCACGGGATGGTGATATCATATTAATGAGGATCCAGCTAGGGTGAATGTGGATAGGAGTTAAGACACATATCATACCTGTTCACACTTCACAAGTCTGCATAGGTCTTGGGTCCTAATTCTGCTTTTGTCATTGAGAGATGGTTTTGTGTTGTGATGTGTGGTGTTAAATATGTAGATACATTTTAAATAGTGAATATCTATATATTGTTTGGAGAAATTTACACTCAACTTGCTGACTCACCTCTCTTAAATATGGCCACTCATAAACTAGATTTGGCAGAACTAAGGGCAAGGGGGTAAGGAATGGGCTTGTCGGGTTCTACACTAACTGAGTACATACAGGAGGTGGAGAGAGATTTTCGTCAAACAGAAACGGAAGATCGGAAGGCCGAGAGGGAATTAAGAAAGATGGAGTTAAAGACCAAAATAATAGAAGCTGAGCAAGCCACTAAAAGGTTAGAACTTGAAGCTGTGCAAGCTGCTGGGAAACTTGAAGCTGAGCAAGGCACTAAAAGGTTAGAACTTGAAGCTGAGCAAGCTGCTAGGAAACTTGAAGCTGAGCAAGCTGCTATGAAACTTGAAGCTGAGCAAGCTGCTAAGAATCTCTTGAAGCGGAGCAAGCTGTTCAGAGATTGGAGGCTGAACAGGAACTCAGAAAAGGGAGCATGAGTACAAAATGCGGGAAATCGAACTTAAGAGACAATCTAGTGGGGAAACTGAGGGAGCAGTGGGAGGTTCCTCTCTCCCTGGCTCAACCCCAGTGGGTGGACATAGTTACCATGCTATGAAGTTTCCTTTGGCTGTCTATGTAGAAGACAAAGAGAAAATCGACAAGTACTTACAACGCTTCGAGGCAATGTCTGTTGCTATGGGCCTGGATCGTGACAAATAATGTCTTAAGTTGTCCCAGGCATTACGCGGGACAGGTTACGAGGTTTACTCCCGCCTGCCGCCAGGTCACGAGAACAATTACGACGAATTGAAAACGGCTCTGCTGAAACGTTTCGAGGTTACGTCACATACATACTGGAAAAAATTTCGAGCAGCGAAATGAGAACCGGGAGAGTTGTTTGCCGCCTACAGTCTGCGTCTGAAATCCTGTCTCCATAAGTGGATGGATTTGGCTGGGTTCGCGCATGGCTATGAGAGTCTGGAAGAGCTCCTGATAGCCGGACCAGATGCGAAAGCAATTGTCGAAACCTCTCAGAACATTCTTCGGAGAACAAGGGGCGGAACGTATCGACATCGTGACGAAATTGGCAGAACGGTTCGTCGAGGTACATGGGGAGGCTGGAGGAAATCATTCCACAAACCACAAAGGTCAGGAGAATTATAACCTTAAGAAATCCAAAAGCACGGAAACTAAGAAAGTGGAACCTTATTTTAAAACTTCAGCGGAGAGTTTGGAGAAGACGAAGGAGGGAAGCAAGAGCACCTCGAACTCTTCACCAAAATGATAGGGATGGAAAGGTGGTGTTCGATTTGCAAGTCGCCCTCTCACAATACGAGGGACTGCAAATCGAACGCTAAAAATCCTCACTTCGCGGCTTGTCAAGTGGCTCCAAAGGAGGTTGCAACTGAAAATGCTGAGGTCGACAAGAAAGCTCTCTACCAGGAGAGCTCACCAAAGTCCGGCACGAGAAAACATAGGACAGGGAAATGGTGCAAACACTGCAGGTCGTACACGAATAATGCTAAATACTGCAGGTGTAAGTCAGGAGACACATTTCGTCGTGTGCCCAGTGAACCCAAGGTGGAGTCCACCGAAAAGGTCGAGGCCGAGGAAGAGACTCCAGACCAGGATAAGCCACCTGTAGTGGAATTGATACAGGTTAACGGCCGACAAGTTGAGTGTCTATATGACATTGGCCTGGACAGGGAGGCCGTGATCTCTGCAGATCTTATACACCCAGCACAATTCACAGGTGAGACCATAGAGATACAGCCTGCACAGAATAGTGCTGTGTCCATGAAGTTGCCAATCGCCAAAGTGGAGATTTAGTTAAGATATGTCACAGGCACAATCAAGGCCGCTGTATTGACCGATCCCATTTTACCCGTTATCCTTGATTGCCGGTGTGTCTTTCTGGGAATGTCCAGGGAGCCAATCCATATGGGAGCAATTCAGACTCGCTCTAAGACGAGAACGGATCAGGCAGAAGCAATTGATACTAACCCACTGCCGGGGGAGTTGCAAACTGCCCAGAGTGAGGACGCAACCTTACGTCCTTGCTACAAGAAGCTGCAGAGAATTTCTGATCCAAAAAAACGGGGGCAGTACTACATGAAGAATAGGATACTCTACAGGATAGCCGGAAGGAGAGACAACCTACACGGTCAGTTGGTAGTCCCGAAGGCCCTCCGTTCCCAAATTCTTCAAATGGGGCATAGCATCTCATTTAGTGGGCATATGGGTATTGCCGCCACCATGCAGCGAATTTCCTGCCATTACTATTGGCCGGGAATGACAGGTGATGTGCGTCGGTATGTGAAGTCATGCCCTGAGTGCCAGAGGGTGGCACCGAAACACTGGACAGCGCCGGTGGTCTTGGGTGAAATCCTATCATGAACTCTCCTTTCAAGAGGGTAGCCATCGACATCGTAGGTCCACTTCCTAGGACTAGGAAGAGGAATATGTACATACTCACAATGGTCGATTGCTGTAAAATGTGGGGTGAAGCCATACCATTGACCACAATTAACTCGAAACGAGTGACTGACGCACTGATGGAGGCCTTTACCAGATTAGGCTTTCCTAATCAGAATCTGACCGACAATGGGTCCCAGTTTTGTGGGAAACCCATGGAGGAGGTATTTAGGGTGTTCCACTCTAACCATATTCACACCAGCCCTTACCACCCTCAAGCCAATGGACAAGTAGAGCGTTTCAACGGCATGTTGATGACAATGCTCCGGAAACTGGCACAGGAAAAACCTGATAGGTGGGATGAATATATCCCAGCAGCACTTTTCGCCTATCGGGAAGTGTCTCATGGCTCAACAGGACTACCACCGCTACTTTGCTGTTTGGTCATCCAATCAAAGAACCGTTGGAAGCCATATTGAGGAGTTGGACTGAGGAGGGGACGTCAGAAGAAGTGATCTCCTCTTATAAATACTTGGAGGAACTGAAAGAAAAACTTCACACGGGATGGATTCTGGGGACTCAGAACTTGCGAAAGGCCAGAAAAAGACATGCGGCTTACTACAACAGTAGGTCTAAAGACAGATCTCTAGAGGTGGGAGACAAAGTCTTGTTGCTACTCCCAACGGGAACCAACAAACTGGAGATAGGTTGGCAAGGACCATTTCCCGTGGAAACGGTGGTCTCCAGAACCAACTATCAGATCCGGATCCGGGGAAAGTCGTAGATTTTCCACATTAATCTCATGCGGAAGTACGAGGAGAGAACCGGAAACAAAGCAGCTCACCTCATGGCAATGGCAGTTGCAGTGGAGACTGAAGTGGGAACCAACGAGGGCAGGGAATATCCCTTGGTACACCAGGAAACCTATAGGGATGTGCAAGTGAACCCTGATCTGACTTCCCAGGACAGGGAAAAGATAACCCTGGTTCTCGAGTCTCATAAGCAGATACTGACTGATAAACCAGAACGAACGAGGTTGGTTGAGTTTGAGATGACCTTGACCACACAAGAGCCTGTTCTCCAAAAGGTGTACCCAGTGCCATTCTCTAAAGAAAAGGCCCTGGAGGAGGAAATACAGAAACTGCTGAAGGATGACGTGATTGCGCCATCCACATCCCCATACAATGCGGGGATTGTTTTGTTAAGCAAACCAGGTGGAGTATATACCTGGGAAGAAAAATGTTGGAGCTGATTTCCTGTCTAGACACCCCGCTCCTGAAGAAGAGGAGTAGATCATCTGGATCGAACCTCCAATGAGAAAGAGTTGATGCGGACTACTCTCTTAAGAGGGGGCCTATGTCGCGGAAAGTCTTGGAGTTGTCAATCGATGAAAGACTGTCGCGCCATTCGTCTAAAGGCGGCCGCTATCCTTTGATGTTGGAGACAGACTGTCCGGATGAAAGTCGGCAAGACCTTTTGTTGTGGGGAAGAGATTCTCCAGATCACAGGCCGGCAAGACTTTTTGGAGTACCGGGAACAATTCCCCAGATGAAAGCGGGACAGCCGGCCTGTTGTTTACATCGAGTCGAAAAAGCAGAGAAAAAATAGCTTCTCGACGCCTAGTGTCTAGTCAGATTTGTGACGTCATTTAGACGCAGTATTAAAACAGTCTAGACAAACAACTTTATCGGGAGTCGACCAAATGTTGTGAGGCAACAAGGACGTGTGTGATGTTCCTGGATTGATTATGGAGAGAGACTACAGTGTCTTATGTCGATTTACATTGGCGAACATTTATCCATTGTGTGATTTAGTAGTCTCGATTTCAAACAGGAATAAATATATGGTATTTAATTAATTAGACACAAATTAGATGATTCTTATGAGACTAGAGTGGTAATGTGCGTTATGGGAATGTATTATAGGAGCGTCGGCAACAGTAGGCTATCGCGTTGCTTAAACTAGCTAGTGTGAGATATCAATTAACTCAGTGAGTTAAGAACAATGTAGTGGGATGGTATTTGAGGAGATTGAAAGCGGTTGGGGGGAAGGGGGGGTGGATAAAGTAAATGTCAAATGGTAGGATCTTACAGTAGGGTATCTACTGGGTTTCTGCACTTTTCCTTTAGTCTTTCCTTGTCTTACCATGACTCAGACCGATGTGATGAGCTCCTCTGCCTTATGACAGAGTTTAATTCTCTGTTAAATATCTGAGTGCGGCCGTCGGCCTACACTCACCTAATGAATGTCGGAATCGGGTTGCTCTCACCAGGTGTGTTCTCTCTTCAACAGGTTCCACTATGTTTTCCAAAAAGCAAACAGAAAAGTCATAGAAGAAGATTATGGCTCGATCACTGAAGGCAGTTTTTACTCAGCGGCTTTTGCACTGGGCCCATAATCTAGAGGGTCTGCAAGAACCTGGCCTCTGCTGAGCGGGAACCGATGATCATCTAAGAGTGATTCCTCAGTGGTAGTTCTCATCATAGTACAGTGAAGATACTTAAAATGCAACCAGTAACAGGAACAACAGTAGTTATATAGAGAAATTGCAAATTAACATTGTCTTTTCCAAATGGTGAATTCCTGTGAGAAATTAACTACCAACATTTTGTTTCAAAGTGGCAATAAACAATATTTTACTATACAAGGATTATCAGAGCACAGAACGTTTAGTGACATATTAGTTACTCTGTGTGTGTCAGATTCGTGGTCAGTATTGGACTATATCAACTATTGGTGACCAGGCATCCGGACTATCCAAGAACGATTGGAGGAATTCGACACCTAGCCGGAGAGACGCATCATTTGGTGAGGTCCCTCTGTACATGATCTATGGTGCTATTGTGTGGCCCGTACTGTGATGAAGCAGACTTTGCTCCTGAGCTGTTCGGTCTGATTCTGCATACACTCTAGATTATACGACAGACATTCTATACACACACTTTGCACATAACTGACACTTTTCTTTATTAAATTAATTTGTCATTTTGTTAGAAGTTAGAGTTGTTTAGTATGTTTTGCAAAAGAATGAGAGGGGGCATGGTCCAGTGGTGAGAGAGAGAGAGAGAGAGAGAGAGAGAGAGAGAGAGAGAGAGAGAGAGAGAGAGAGAGAGAGAGAGAGAGAGAGAGAGAGATCCAAAGACTGACGGGGTGTTGTGGACAGAGATCCAAGAGATCCTCAAGATAATGATATGGGGTTAAAAGAATGTGGGTGTTGATTCTCCTCACCCCAGGGACGACACTTATTACGACAGTTACTCTGGATCAGTTGTTGTACCTCAAACTCAGTGCTGCCCGCTGCCCATTCATTCTCTGCACTCACAAAAGTAAAAATATCATGTTATGTCATGGGTATTACTTCTGCATATTTTAAAACAGTATCGCTATACGTATTTATGGTGTTTAAAATGGTTAAAACACAGCAGGGTCATTGTGATGTTTTGTTATTATTATAAGTTGAGTACTGTGTGCATATTTATTACTGTTGTTGTATGCTTCAGTTGTAATATTATATATTACCCTAGGGTTAATGTTTTACGATACTATTGTAGTTGAGTTTGGATCATAAGTCGTATGAAAGGTCAGCATGGCCGAATGGATAAGAACGCGTGTTCTTAAATATCCGGTGCGCTGATGCTGAGGTCAGGTGATGCCGAGGTCAGGGGTTCAACCCCTACACCAGAAAGTTGGACTACAATACTGACTTGTCGTCCTTGACTTGGGATGGTAAATTGCAAGAACCTCTGAAGTCGGAGTGGGTTCGCCTGATCAAAATTCAGTCCAGCACTACTAGAAGTAGTGTATGGACTACGTTTGTGTTCAAAGTTAGCGATAGCGACCACAATAAAGTCTTATGGTGTATACAATATTGCCCAAACTATGAAATGAGTAAATGGTGTGCTTAGCCATTACCAGAATTTGATGAGGGTGCCTTTATTAAAACACACACGAGGTTGACTCAGAGACTGATCACCGATAGTCAAGCCTGGAGATCACACGCTCTTATATTAACACCGTTACAACACTATATCTGCTGAGCCAACGTTATATTAACACCGTTATAACACTATATCTGCTGAACCAACATTCTTGACGGAGCAGCTGCACAATACCCCGTGTCTGCATGAAAGACTTCATTCATCACGATAGGACAAACAAGATGAATAGAAGGCTGGTGTTACGACTGGACCTTTTCGACTATTGAAAAATATGTCCCACTCGACAAAGTGAGAGAGATATAGAAGGATATAGAGAGACAGAGTGGGAGAGATATAGAGGGATATAGAGAGACAGAGAAGAGTAAAAGTTGTGAACATGGAAGAGAGACAATGCCATACAGTGGGGTATGTGTATGTTGATGTATGTATAGATAGATTTTATATGTGTACATACTGGGGACAAATACATTTTTGTTCGTCTATTTCTAGCCTTAAATGGAGCAGCATTCCCACAGATAATGTCTGACCATGATGTCTCCACAGACTAGTGTCTGACCATGTTGTCCCCACAGTTTAGTGTCTGACCATGTTGTCCCCACAGTCTAGTGTCTGACCATGTTGTCCCCACAGTCTAGTGTCTGACCGTGATGTCCCCATAGTCTAGCGTCTGACCATGTTGTCCCCACAGTCTAGTGTCTGACCATGATGTCCCCACAGTCTAGTGTCTGACTTTGATTCCCCCACAGTCTAGTGCTTGACCATGATGTCCCCACAGATTAGTGTCTGACCATGATGTCCCCATAAACTAGTGTCTGACCATGATGTCCCCATAAACTAGTGTCTGACCATGATGTCCCCATAAACTAGTGTCTGACCATGATGTCCCCATAAACTAGTGTCTTACCATGATGTCCTTATAAACTAGTGTCTGACCATGATGTCCCCATAAACTAGTGTCTGACCATGATGTCCCCACAGTCTAGTGTCTGACCATGATGTCCCCACAGATTAGTGTATGACCATGATGTCCCCATAAACTAGTGTCTGACCATGATGTCCCCATAAACTAGTGTCTGACCATGATGTCCCCATAAACTAGTGTCTTACCATGATATCCTTATAAACTAGTGTCTGACCATGATGTCCCCACAAACTAGTGTCTGACCATGATGTCCCCACAGTCTAGTGTCTAACCATGATGTTCCCACAGTCTAGTGTCTGACCATGATGTCCCCTCAGTCTAGTGCCTGACCATGATATTCCCACAAACAAGTGTCTGACCATGATGTCCCCACAGTCTAGAGTCTGACCATGTTGTCCCAACAGTCTAGTGCCTGGTGATGATGTCGTTACAAACTAGTGTCTGACTAGAATGTCCACACAAACTAGTGTCTGACTAGAATGTCCCCACAGACTAGTGTCAGACTAGAATGTCCCCACAGACTAATGTCTGACTAGAATGTCCCCACAGACTAGTGTCTGACTAGAATGTTCTCACTTCAATGTGAAGACAGGACTTGGTCAGTGTCATGATATGGCTGGCAGGCGACGATCCCGATAGAGAAAACGACAGAAACACTTGGGGGAAGAAGTGACGGTCCTGGAATTTTAAAAATGACAGCGCTCGTGACTTCAAACACTGGTCGTACGTATGGGACACGGAAGCGAAGCCCAACGGAAGAATTGGTTACCGGGAAAGTTCAAAGACAAAAGTCCGTATCGGACTTTGCGGAGAATCACCGGGGCCCAGAAAACATCGTTTATCTTCGAGAGTTCGGAGCTAAATCAAACAGTAATCGCGTGGACATGCGGTGAAAAGAGTCTTTTGATCTAACGGAGAAACACGATGGAATTGGAGATCGTCTGTAATAAAGAGGGTGATCAGTACTGATGTACGGAGATCAATCAACGCGGAAAGAGAACAAAGGCTGAGGGTTAAGAACAAAACAAGTGACGTAGTCCAGCTAATAACTTTGGACTGAATCTATTGTTTTACAAGGCAGTTGAAGATTGCCTTTACAATAGGCAGGTGTGGAGTTAATTGAGTGCCGAAATTGAATATATATCACTAAGTCTAGGTTGTGTAAAGTCGACCCGCACTTTTCCTTTATGGAATTAAGTGGTATAATTCTAGGCAGGAATTAGTAAATAAGGTGATGATATAGATATATAGATGTAGAATAAAAAGCTAGCATAGGGATTTTCGTGTGTAAACGTAGTATAGAGAGTCGACAACATTAGGCTGAAGAGTGATTTAAGTGGTGTAGAGTAAAGTGTCTGTACAGTCAGAAGGATAAGTCTATACTAGCATTTATGTGCTTTGCTTTAGCGTGTTTTACTTTCACCTTGTATAGGGTAGAGTGCTGACTATTCTGTCTTATATAAGAGTATAACTCTAGTATGATCTAGGGAGATTACTTTCTGAATATAGCCAATTACCTACATTCACATATCATAGGTCGGAGTTGCGTTTCTTTCACAAGCTGTTGTTTTACTCAACAAGTTCCCTGCACTTGACATTGAAAGTGGTTACCAATCTGACCAGAAGTAATTAGTCAGAATAGGATGAAGTAATCAATGATATGAAGCTGTGAACCATGTTCAACACGAATGTCAGTTTAATGTGAATAAAAATGACCAACGAAACTAACTGCATCACTCTACGTGAGATGCTCAATGAAGTGATAAACTGCAGTGGAAAGACTATATGTGCTTGAATCGGTGTTTATCTTCGTTAATACCTGGAATATAGTACCGACCGTTATATCGGGTGTGAAGAACTTAAGGACCCTAAGTAAGTGAAGAAAACATTGATGATCGGATATTCATTGAACGATAATAATTTCCCATTGAACGGATTTATACATGTGATGTGACTGACAAAAACCGTACAAAAACAAATCCGTGGATACTATATTATTTACGAGTTTCCAGAACAGAGTGGGAAGAAAAATCATCATCAGTCAGAGAAAGACGCAGCCCTTGGTGAGATATTTCCTGTTATGTGAATGGTTACGTTGAACGGCTGTATAATGAGGACAAACTCTGATGCTGATCCGATACTAGATTATGACGCACATTTAAGATAGATCACATCACACCTATTCACACACCTACATGGCACACTCAACTGACACTTTTCTGCAATAAATGTTTTATCATTTTGTTCGAAACCTGTGTTAGTGGCTGTATGTGCTGAAGGAAAGTGAAAGGGGGGTATGTAGACAAAGGTCCATCAGCAGAGGAAAACCTAGACAAAGATAATTAACAGGTGTGCTTGTTGGTTCCACTTCCCCCCCCCCCCCAGGGACGACTAGCTACAATCAGTATAATCGCTTAACCCAGCACAACACCGCCCCCCCCCCTCCCCGGTATCGACACAAGTGACAATCAATGTTTAAGCATGAAATAACGATTCACTTACAATTTAAGAAAGGATGAGCTCCTGTTGGATGCAACTTCCCCAACGATGTAACGTGTCCTGAGAATAAGGAATTATCTGATCGTAACGAAATATTTCAGGTGTCTTTATTATTTCATCTCTAAGTCTGAGCTGTGTAGTCCACATTGTTGCCTCTTAAATAATAAGGACGTCCGGACGAGAATGCAATGACCTTGACACACTTTTGTCTTAGTTTCCCTGAAAAACATGCCACAAAACAAGGATTGTCATTAGCTGCAGAAGCCAAGGAAAGCGTACATAATTATTTAGTGTATTGCCGTTATGCTTGTCTATATCTTGTGACTAACAAATTCAAGTTACATTTGAACATACAATTATTGTCGAAAGAGAGACACATAGACGTGCAAATGGATCAGATAGAGAAATGGCAGATGAATGGATTTTATGGATGGATGAATAAACAGATACACATGCACATTAACAAAGCAAATGATAGATAGATAACATGATATACAGAGAGACAGACAGACAGACAGACAGACAGACGCACGTACGCACGCACGCATATATGCATACAGACAGACAGACAGACAGACAGACACACAGACACACACACGCACGTACGCACGCACGCATAAAGACAGACAGACAGACAGACAGACAGACAGAAGGACGGACGGACAGACGGGAGCAGGTCCGTCTTAAATTCGGCCCTTCCAATTACTCATCTGTCGTTCATCAATAGTGCATGATAAATTATAACACAAACATTGTCAAATGAATGTTGTAAACATAAACAATGCATTTACCACAAATACATCCCCCACCCACCAAACATCAATAACCCACTTACACACCGACAGGCACATATACATGCCTCCACCACCACCCATTCCCAACCCACCCAGTCATCCCCACCCAGAGACCCATCCCCCATCCACACACATCACTCCACCCATGCACATCTCCCCACCCATACACCATCCAATAACCCACACACACACACACACACACACACACACACTCGCACCCTTCACCCACCCAGCCAAAAACGCATTCCCCAACCACACATCCCCCATCCACACACACATCCATCGCCAACCCAAACATCCGCACCCTCTCACACCTCCCCATCAACCAACACACATCTCTCCCCAACACACATTTTCCCCAACAACTATCACATCCCCCGTCCACACACACATTCTCCACCCACAACATCTCCCCACCCACACACACATATCTCCACCCACACACACATATCCCCGCACAAACACACACACACAAAAACCATACACGCTCACACATCACCAACCCACAGACACATCTCTCAATTCACTCACACACACCTCACAACCCACACATACATACCCCAACCACTGATTCACTTACCCACACATCCTCCATTCATCCATAACCCCTACACACGCAACCACTATCCAAACCCTCCCCCCACCCAAACACCCATCCCCAACACCCATCCCCCACACCCATCCCTACACCTCATCCGTACATTCCCCACACACCCACCCACACATTCTTCACCAACACATCCCCACCCAATCACACATCCCCCACCCACACATAACTCACGCTCGCATTCCCTCACCCACCCATATATTTCCCTACCCACTCGCATATCCGCAAGCCACACATATATCCACCCACCCACACACACATCCTTACCTACCCACACACATCCCCACATACTCACACACATCCCCACCATAGACACTTCCTCCAAACACATCCCACTCACACACACCCATCCCCAACTCACACACACATTTCTCAAATCCCGTCACAAACCCCACACACACACATCCCTCACAAACACATCCCACTACACACACATCCCCCACACACCCCACACATGCCACACACATACACACACCCCACACATGCCACACACATACACATCCCCCACACACACATTATTATTATATCAAAACGCCAATAAAATGTCTCACATAATCACTGAAACTAATATGAAAAACTACCACAATTTACACACACATATACATAGCATGGGAAGAAAGAAAAGTCCCAGATGATTGGCAACAGGCAATAATGGTACCAATATGGAAAAAGAAAGGCAATACGAGAGAGTGCGAAACATACAGAGATATATCACTCCTGAGCCATATAGGGAAAATGTATGCAAAACTTTTGGAACAAAGAGCTAGACCAATAGTTGAACAACAGTTAAGCAAAGCACAATTCGGTTTTTGGAAAGGTAAAAGTTGCACTGATGCATTATTTACACTTAGACAAATTTGTGAAAAAACTATCGAATATAGTGACCAGCAGAATATTGTGTTTGTGGATCAGGAAAAGGCTTTCGATAGAGTAGACAGATACAAATTATGGACCATTCTTGAAGACTATGGGATAGAAGGGCAACTGCTAGAAAACATCATAGCCATGTACCACTCGAGCCAAAGTGCAGTAAGAACACAAGAAGGTATATCAGATATGTTCACAGTCAATACAGGAGTGAGACAGGGATGTGTGCTCTCTCCCCTGCTATTCAATATCTACATGGACAGAATTTCTAAAGAAGCAAGTCTCGACAGAACAGATTCAGAAAATTTAGAACTCTTTACTCCAGATGAAACAACTGACCCACACGGAATAAATGAACTTCTATTTGCAGACGATCAGTGCCTGTTTTACAGTGATGAGGGCAGACTACAAAATCATATTACTAATCTGAGTTCAACCTGCAGCAGATACAATATGAGTATAAACACAGCCAAAACCGAAGTAATGCAAGTTAGCAGATCGCCAGGCCCACTAAGTATACAGATAAATAACACACCTCTGAAACAAGTTAAAGAATTCAAATATCTTGGAAGTATGATCACAGAAGATGGCAGATTGGACAGAGAAATTGAAATCAGATGTCAAAAAGCTAGTGCACTTACATATCAACTATCACCCTTACTGAAGCATCCAAACATACCCATGTCCGCAAAACGACAGATAATAAACAGCATATTCACACCAACCCTATGTTATCAATCTCAAACCTGGACTTTATCCAAATTACACCTTCGCAAAATCAACACCTGCGAAATGAGATGCCTGAGGAGAGCTGCCAACTTAACAATCCGAGACCGAGTAAGAAATGCTACTATCAGACAGACTGTGGGATCAACACCTTGTGCCACATTTATCGAAAGACAGAAGATCAAGTGGTTTGGCCATGTCGTTAGAATGCAACATCAGCAACTACCATCACTGGCCTTACATCAAAGATCATCTGCGACGAGACCACGAGGACGTCCAAGAAGAAAATGGATTGACGACATCAGAGACATTGTACAACCACACGGAATGACACTATCCAGTGCCGTCCACCGGGCGCTGGAGCGCAAATTATTCCTCCCCACGACGCTTGACGGCAGAAGTGGAAGATGATGATGATGATGATGATGATGATGATGATGATGATGATGATGATGATGATGATGATGATGATGATGATGATGATGATGATGATGATGATGATGATGATGATGATGATGATGATGATGATATACACTGAAGATTATCGTGAGCTGTCTCACAAAAATTAAAAAAAAAAAAAAAAAACAATATGGGGAAAAAAAGATATACGTGTACTTTGTGTAACGTAAAAAATATAGTGATGCGATTCAATAAGTCAATTCCTAAAATTATCATAAACATGATGGAATAAGCAGTGCACAAGTTTTCGTCAGTAAATGTTAGAAAATCAGGTGGCAGTAAACATGATAATATGAAAGAAGGGGATAGGGGGAAAAAATATGGAATAGCATGTCATGTTGAGGCGGTGTCTTCAGAAGTGGAGAGGAGAATCCTCACACCAAAGTAGAAGACAAAGACTAACCCTTAAGAAAGTCTATCCACTGTAGGACAAGAAGACCGTGTTGGCTCGTAGATTAGGAGTATGGGTTTTTGGCCCAGGAAATGTCACCTTTCCTAACAATGGCACAGGCACCAGAAAGTACAACTTGAAGCTGAACAATTGGGAAAAGACAACAGGTTTAGTTATCTGGGCTACTATTGCCTGTGATAGAATTACATCCCCCAGAAAATTATCAGCACTCAAGAGATGAATTCTCACTCTAAATAATCAAACATCAATCTTACATTTGCTTACGTAAACTGTATGCTAATAAATAGAAAAGTCTAAGAGCAATTTGTAAAGTTACTCAAAATAAAAGTGTAAAGTTTATTTGATGCTGTTGCAGCTGAAAGAGAAATGGCAATGTGCTTAGTGTGTCAGAATTGCCTAGATCTTCTTTATTTTTCTTTTCAAGTGCCTGACCTAAATCTAGGTCCTAGTGAAGGCTCAAACGGTCAGTGGATTTTGGCAAGGTTGGAGGTTCACTTATCTTAGTGCCGCATGGAGCCAGACTCTGCTCTGCTTCTGCCTAGTGGTCAGCCACTCACTAGCTCTTTTAGTCAATAGCTTGGTGATGAAAGCGTGGTGATGCAGTAGCAACTCTGATAGCCTCTCAAGCCTACCAATGACTTGTCGTACTATACAGTTTTTGGGCTTTAATTAATTAACATTAGTTTCAACAAAAAGGGAGTAGATGTTTTCTCTCAGAGGCCGTAAAATGAAATGAACGAATGTCTGCAGAGGATGCGCGGGCGCGAGTTTCCTGCGTGCTCTCTGTAATGAAACGGTCCAGATCTCTGACCTGTACTCTGCATTAATTCCCTTTGGTCGGAATTAGACGAGTCGTCTCTCGTCAGAGATCAAAATAGCTAGGGAAATCCCCGGATAAAATAGTCCCTGACGAAAGAATTCAAGAATATTCTCGATTATTCTAGAACGTAATCGGCAGAGTGCGTACGTGATGTTTGCTATCACGTTGGACCCACCGCCCCATCGGGTTGCACGGGATTCTGGACTTCTCCGTGACCCATGAGATACTTTGGGGCCCAGGAGAATGTGAAATTGCGCAATCAGCTCTGGGTTGTCAGTCGTCACCCAACTGTTAACCGACGAGGTCACAATTTACGGACTGCTGTGAAATGTCTTTCCACCGTGTGCCAGAGCGGGACATCGAGGCAGCCAAGTAGTGAGGTGATTCTCTAGCAAAGGTAATGCCGTAGTACTTTATTAAGTAGCAGTTGTCCGTAAATAAAGCGCCGGACGCAGAAATAATTGTCACCGCGACGCGAATAATTTTACGCCCCGCCTGTCTGCATAAGTAATTGGCTTTATCGATCGGCTAACGAATTTATAGGTCATAAGCCGACTGTAACAACAGATGTGTGTGCTCGTTAACATCAGGCGTGTGTAGTTAGTCACCTCTGCTTAGCTGTGTAAAACTGACTGTATTGTAGGAGATATACTTCCTGTTGTTATAGTAAATATATATATTCACATTTAGTGTTGAATTTACTTTGAAGTTATCACTGCTACGTGTAAGTGTGTTTTAGGTAATTAACAGCTATGTGTAGCAAGTGTGTTAACAATCTTGTTCAGTGATTGCATAGTTAGATCTGTGAGGACTTTTGACACTAGTTAGGCTGTGTGATTGTGACATGTTCGATTGAGACAGAGGACCTAGTTAGTGTGCTCTCTGGAAATATATCTTGAATAATAAATATACAAGATAAAGGATATGATTTTGCACGTTTTGTCTAGAGGTCTCTCAAATGAGATATATAATTATTCCCGCATAGCCCTTTTGGAGAACCATTTTTCCCTTGGCTCTGAACCCCCACTGTGAGACTACCAAGTATCTACACAGAAATTTTTTAAAGAAGAAAAACAGTTCCCTCAATGCCAAAGAAGATCTGAACTATTAGCCCCTGTACAACTGAGGATCCATCTCACCCAACATAATGTTGCCAGTGTGCTATTCGTCCGTCACATTAGATCTTCCCTTATTTATTTATTATGTCAGTGTGACCTATATCAGTTTGTCCAATTTCTCTAGGACTGTAGGATTAGTAGACAAACTCAACAATAACTGTACATAACATCTGTTGAACAAGACATCTACATGACAGGTTCTTGACAAAAGTGGAACATACATTCACATAGAAATGTTTACACCAACCATTGTACAAGACACACATCATGAGAGATACTTGACAACATCTATACAGGACTTTTCACAATATCTGAAAACCAACCACAGTAACTTAAGACATTCACCAGAGACAACACTTGACAGCAACTGTACAAGATATTCTCCTAAGACATGTACTTAAAACACTGGTTCATTAATACTGTTTATTGAGCTGATGGTGGGTCGAGTGAAGACCAATGGTTCATCTTTCTGTCATGTCAACACTTCAAAAAAAAATACATGCATAATGCACAAAATATGCAGAGCATGCATTCAGATAAACATGATATCACACTCCTAAATAATCCACCAACTGATCAATAAGCTCTCCTCCTCCTCTCTTCTCTAACTACACCACTGATTCACTGGATCTATCATCAATCTCTTCAAGTCTTCATTCACATTCACTGAGTGAGCACCAGGCTGGAGATTACTAAGATAAGTCCTAGATAACCAATCCAATGCACTAGTCATTTCACCAGTTTTCTTGAATGGGGTTAACAACCAGAGACTTATTGTTTTCGTTCTCAGATGATACTGATATTCTTAATAATTACTGTCTTGAACACTATAAACCCACTATAATTCTAATCATATAGTTCTTCAGAACTATTCCTCTCCCTTTTCCATTCAGCGGTTAGAGAGCTGAGATAAAATCCTCCAAGAAATTCCTGCATTTAGGATTCTAGAAGAATAAGTAAGTATTCCATTGGGGCACAGGTTTGCTTTCCATGAGTCTGACCGAGACAACTGTATACAGGGGTCTTCTTCATTAAAGAGCATGGTTCACTGTGCATCAAGACAGATTCGCCAATGTCGACCTATACTGTCATCTGTTACAAAACAGTTGACTTGGGCCATGGTTTGTCATTAAAATAAAGCTGGCAATTCAGCTTGTGTTCATCTGTGATTTTCCCATGGTTACTTATAGGGAGTTGGTTCTGGATTCTGGGACTACTGGTTAGTTGTCCCAGATGATATATGAAAGGCCTCTCCACCATCCTCTTGTTCTCTGTCGATATACAAAATGGCACAACATCTCTTTACATTTGTTAAAAGATAATGTCATCATACACCAACATACACAGATGGAGATGGTGAGGAAAGGGAGGATGCTGACCAAACACACCTCTCCTGGTTGATGATGAAGTGTATTTCAATCTAATGTACTGTGGGTGATATGTTTTCATTATTCACCTTTATCTGTGGTAATCACAAGCCTATATGTGGAGACAGGGGTAGCTTACACAATTACAAGCATTTTAAAGCAAGCTCTATAAGGCAAGCAGCATGAGCAAGCATTGTGACATAGCAACATGAGACAGGCATTGTGAATCAGCACATGAGCAAGCCTGTTGAGGAAAATGGAAAAAAGGCATTTACAACTGCAATATGCAATATGTATTAAACTAATGGCATTTACCCAATTAGCAGACCAGACATCCATTCCTATGGTTGTGATGTTGGTGCATGAATGTCCTATTCCATATACACTCACACAGCAATGCCAGACCTCACACCTTTCAGACCAGACTTGGCTCACAAGTACATCATCATCATCATATGCTCTTTCCTCACTGAGTAATGTCCATATCTACTACAGTAGGTAAAAGAAACCAAATTGCATAAGCAATAGTTCTCATTTGCACAAAAGCACATATGGGGAAAAACATGTTTAGTCCTTGTAAATTTGCATGAGCCATACAATATATTCAGCCGGCTAAGACAC
The DNA here is from genome assembly GCA_963921405.1 of Cepaea hortensis. Classification (NCBI taxonomy): domain Eukaryota; kingdom Metazoa; phylum Mollusca; class Gastropoda; order Stylommatophora; family Helicidae; genus Cepaea; species Cepaea hortensis. The sequence continues at coordinate 15,599,325 of OY992884.1, forward strand.
AGGTTCACGCACCTATTGTCATTTTAGGAGCTAGTTTATATGAACCAATCAACAGTAGAGGTACCAGTGTAATACTTCAGAGAGAAATTGTATTAATTCTCTTGAGCGTAATCCAGCCACCAGACATCACAGGAACTTTGCAATTCTGGCGTGCCATACACGTCCTGCTTACATATGGATATTGAAGCATCTTTCTTTCTACTAATGTGAGAGGCTACTTATCAAATCACCAGCTCACTCCTCCAACATTCTCAGCATTTACAAAGGAACTTATACATGTTTACATCACGCATTCCGATCCAGACAGCCAAATGTTAACTCGCAAGAGCAGTGTACAGTTGGGTTAAGAATGCGTCATGCTAGGCGTTTAGAATGCACAAAGTGTTTGCGAATTTGCATTGAGTGTACTTTACAATCATCAAGCATACGCAACCAGTCACAACAAGGGAATGATATGCACTTGGAGTATACAGCGTAGAAGACCTGACAAGTTGAAGAAGCAGTATTCAGAATACTTGCACACAGAAGTTAAGTTTTCACTTTCACATTTTCTTCATAAAATACTCTTATATTCTTCTCTTTCGTTCACTGGGCATAACCACAACATTAAAGTATGTTTTAAAGTGGTACCTGTTATCCAGAGAAAAATATATTACGGGATCTTTAAGGGCATTTTTGGTCCCCCACATCACAAATAGCGACTGCTCCGGGTGGAATCTTGGCTCAAACTAACAGATTTTCAAAAAAGGCCTAGTGAATAGCGTGGGCTGCCACGTATCAGCCAATGAAAAGACAAGCGCATACCGCTGCCCTCCCCCACCACATTCTGGAACATTCTATTCTAATAATAACCCTGCTATCTGGATGGTCTCCGTTCAAAATTAAAAGTATTATTATGAATGTGTTGGACTGAGAATGTGGATGTCTGATCCATCATGTCAAAGTGATGTTAGAGACATTACTATTATTGAGTTATCGGCTTGTGCAAGCAAGTGGTGTGTTATTTGCTTAGCTAGATAGTGCAGTTCCTTATGCCTTATATAGATTGTGTTTATTAATTCCTAGAAACAAGGTGGTGTTATTTCCAAACAGGATGTGGAGGTAAGTATTTGCTAAGTGAGGAGGCAAGTGCTATTACACCTCTATGTAGGAATGTCTTGTAGTTTCTTGATAGAGGTAGTTAGGAATTACCTGTGGATTAATGATGTCACTACTTGTTTATTTCGCCTGCACGGCTGTGTGTATTTTGAGTGGCCGACTGTGTGTATTTTGCGAGCTGTCTGAGTTTAGGAGCCTGCCCGATTATGCGTAGTGTAACCTGCCCAACCGACTGTTGATTTCGCGGATCCGACTGAATTGATTTTGCATGACCGACTGTCGATTTTGTAAGCCCGAACGTGTCGATTTTGCATGACCGACTGAGAGCGATGCGACGTGCCGTAAACGAAGCTAGTGCGTTTGCACCTATCCGAACTGTGAACAGAACGTTGCTGTATGACTCTACTGTTTTTCTCTTCTGTAAACCTGACCCTGTTAGTGTGTTAACCTATCCACTAGGAAGAAGGAGTTACACATGAGCGAGTCAATCCACACTTGAGGTTGGACAGAAGATTTAGGGGATGAGGGGCTTGATGCCACTCTAAACAGGATGACGTGGTCTAAATTGCCACGGAACCAAGGTGCTCTTTTACAACAGTAGTTGCGGGAAAGATTACTCGGTGGATTGCCACCAATTATGTGATAGACCTGCACAGAATTAACCGTCAGGAGACAAGGTCAATTAATAAAGGCCAAACCTGTTCTGGACAGAGATCCCTGGACGAAAAGCATTTGCTTTGTTTATGAGTTGTTAATTAGTTATCAACGAATCATAATTTAATAATTTGTTAATGCTATGTTAATGAATTATGATTGTATAGTCATTAATGGGTTATTTTTAATTAATTGATCAATGGGTTATGTGATTAATTAATTGTTGAGTTATATGGATAAGGAGGATATGTCCGGCTGGACACCTCCTAGATAATGAAACCTCTACACTGAAAGATAAGTAGGTGTATTATATGGTTGTTGTTTGAGGAGAAACGGAGGATTGGAATAACACCAGGTAGTAGGATACTATGACAGAGTCAACCAGTCTCCTCTGGTGCTATCGGGCCAGATGTTGCCCAGACGAGTTACTTGACTATATACTAGCTTCCTAAATGCACCGTCACGCAAGTATCTCTTACATAAGAGAGTTGATCTATTATGTTGATGATCTATTATATCATGTTATGATATATTAATCCGATGCATGTGATATGGTTGATATGCATCTTAGTCCTAAGTTGTAGCCAGGTACTCTCACCGACCTCCTTGTTTCATGATCTGTTTATATGAGGGAGATTCAAGAGTTAGACCATAAACTCAATGGGACCAGCTCATTCCAGTGCCAGTCAAGGTGATGTTTGTGGCAATACTAGGAGCGGTCAACGGAATCTGCCAATTTCAACACATGAAAAGAAATCTGAGTTTTAAAATGTCACGGTGGGTCCAAGCTATGACAACCGCGACGAGTCCGACAAAGATTCAGTCAATCGATCCAGGTTGGGTCTAGGACTGAAGCGTCTCTTGAGTCACACCAGTAAGGTACTGTTGAATTTCTAAGGTAACGCAATAGTGACCTATGTAATCTCAAGGATATTAGTCAAGTTGTGTTGATGAGAGTGAACTCTGTTGAATAGTCACTACGATGGCCAGTTTAATATGTTTCAGGCCCGGCTGGGTCGTAATGAGGTTCAATGTATCATGGTTCATTTAACTACGGGATGGATCAAATTTGTGATTCTTTATGAAACCTGAACTAGGTCAGTGACCTACAACAGTTCTTTGCTATTTTCGTGAACACCGGAGGGACAGGCATGTTCGGGTAGGGATCTACCCCATTCCTAGGTGTGTGGTTGGATAATGACATTGCTAAAGCTGTGAAGGCTTTAGATGCCTACAGAACTGTGTAGAATAGTGACATTGTGAATATGTTGAATTCTTACATTCACATGTTGGAACATTCATGTGTGACAGTGTTATTACGTGGAGCCAGCGCTCCAGTTATGAGTTGCAGATAAGTTCATCCCATTAACTTGACATGCCGAAGAGCAACTAGGCTCTTATATACTAGTGTGTTTTGCAACAGTACTTATCATCAGATGGGGACATCTAGAACTCTAGGTTCGGCCCATACGTCATCAAAGGAGTGGAACTTGTGATTTAGTACGTCATCCAGGGATGACCAATAAACTTCGGTGAAGTGTCCGTCAGGTATCAGACATACGCCTGACCAGTCCGAGATCTTACTCACAGTGGAAGGAGAGAAATCTGGAAGGGTCTACGACTTGGAGTTCCTTTGCACTGGAGGTTCATCGGGTGAGTCGTTAGTCACGACGGGACGACGGCATGAAATGAAGTCACTTGCTCCATGATGATGACTGATCATCTGTAGATCTTCTCGCTGTTCTCATTCAGCAAGTGTACATATTGTCTTCTATCCAGTCTTTTCAGCCATCCCTCTCTGAGTTCAGTTGACGTATCCAGAAATTAAATTGTGCTTTGTTAGCCATGGCCTTGAGTACTAGTATGACTGTTGTCTTGTCCGAGCCCCCTGTGGGTAGGAATCCATAAGTGGGGATGGAAGGTCAGTTGTCCCGGCTTGTGTGGCGCCCTGTAGATGTGAAGTCCTATTAGGGTGGTCGGAGCAAAGGCTGGGGATATTAACTATAAGTAACATACCTGTCCAAGCCCCGGGGGTCTTGTTACACTCTGAGTGGTCGGCTTCTGACGTTTCATTGGTCAACCTTTTCCCCCAACCGCCATGCTGCTGTCTATGTCATGACTAAGCAATACGTATTGGTGTAAGGTACATATTTTACACCCCCAAATAATTTCATGACAGGCATTCACAAACATAGTTACATAATTAATATTAAAAGTATGCAACATTTATAATTCCGTCAAGAATACTCGACTGTTTGCATAAGCAGAAGAGAGGCTGTACAAGTACACCACGACACACGTGACATACATGCGCTCAACTCTCTCTATCTTTCTTTCTTATTTTTTCCTTCGCACACACTAACTCTCTCGTTGTCTCACTCACTCTCTCTCTCTCTCCCTCACACTGACTCACTCTGACTCTCTCACAGTCACTCTCTCTTACTCTCTCTCTCACACAGACACACACACACTCATTTACTCTCCCACTTACTCTCTCTCTCTCTCTCTCACACATAGACACATACATTCACTCTCTCACTCATTCTCTCAATCGCTAATTAACTCTCTCTCACTTACACTAACTCGCTCTCTCTCTCTCTCTTTCTTTCTCTCTCTCTCTCTCATTCACACTCACCCATTCACTCTCTAAATCACGCTCATTTACTCACTCTCTCACTCACATACCCAGGACACGCAGACAGACACACACAATCAGTCACTCTCTCACTCAGACTCTTTCTCTCTGCCACCCACTCTCTAACTTACCCTCTCACTCACCCACTTACTCTCTCTCTCTCTCTCTCTCTCTCTCTTGCACACTCACTATCTCTCTCACTCACTCACTAACTCACTCACTCCCTCACTCACTCACTCAACCACTGACTCTCACTCACCCAGACCCACACATACGCACACATACTCACTAATTCTTTTTCTCACTCACTCGCCCTCTCTCTCCTTCACTCTTATCTCTCGCTAACTCACTCTCACTCACTCTCTTACTGTCTTTTACTCACACACACAGAGACAGGTACATACACATACATACACACACATACATTCACTCTCACACTCACTCCATCTCTCTCTCTCTCTCTCTCACACACATTCACTCACTCCCTTACTCACTCTACAGTAATGTACACATGTTCATATTATACATGATAAAATCAAGTGGCGTTTAAAATGATAATTTGAAAGATGAGAATACACAAAAATATGGAAAAGCATGTTACATGACATGCGTGTGATCAACTCTCTCTCTCTCTCTCTCTCTCTCTCTCTCTCTCTCTCTCTCTTCTCTCTCTCTCTCTCTCTCTCTCTCTCTCTCTCTCTCTCTCTCTCTCTCTTTGAAAATGAAGTCCGTTCGTTCGTTCGTTCTTTCGTTCGTTCTCTCTCTCTCTCTCTCTCTCTCTTTCTCTCTCCTCTCTCTCTCTCTCTCTCTCTCTCTCTCTCTCTCTCTGAAAATACCCCAGGGTATCTTCTACCGTTAATTCAATCTAATGCAATGAACAGTAAGCGCTTAAATTTATTACAGGTTCAGAGGCCTAGATTGGAGTTACACAAAACTTGTTTCGCGTATTCTGGTGCTCACTTGTGGAATAGCCTTCCACCAGATCTGAAAACTCCAATGAGTCCCTACACATTCAACCGATAACTCTTTCAATACTTACTTCACACCGACTATAAGCCTCCATAAGTCACCTACTGATAGCATTTTTTTTTTCACTATCATTCTTCACTGTGTGTGTGTGAGCGAGAGAGTGGGTGAGAGAGTGAGTCAGAAAGAGTGTGAGTTGGAGATTGAGTATGAGACAGAGAGAGTGAGAGAGTATGCATGCGAGTGTACCTGAGTGAGTGAGTGTGTGTGTGCACGTATGTGTGAGAGATTGAGTGAGAGAATGAGTGAATCTGAGAGAGTGGCTGTGTTGTGTGTCTGCCTGTCTGTGTGATAGAGTGAGAAAGTGAGTGAGTGTGAGTTAGAGAGACAGCAAGTGAGTGAGTGAGTAATCGAGCATAAGAGTGAGAGCGAGAATTTCTGGGTATGCGTGTATGTGCGTGTGTGAGTGAGTGTGAGAGCAAGTGAGTGTGTAAGGGAGAGAGAGAGTGGGTGAGTGAGAGAGTACATGAGAAAGTGAATGGGTGAGAGTGAGTGAGTGTGTGTGTCTGTTTGCTTTTCTTTGTGTGCGAATAAGAGAGTGATTTAGTGTGGTTTAGAGAGTGGATGAGTAAGTATGACTGAGAGTGAGAGTAAGAGAGTGAGTGTAAGTGGGAGAGTGAGTGAGAGATTGAGTGAGAGTGAATATGTGAGTATGTGTATGTGTAAGAGAGGGCGAGTGTGAGAGTGTAAGCATGAGAGAGATAGTGGGTGAGAGAGTGGGAGAGAATGAGACAATGAGAGAGTTAGTGTGTCAGTGTGCATGAAAGAAAAATAAATAGAGAGGGAGAGAGATAGAGAGAGAGAGAGAGTGTGTGTGTGTGTGTGAGTGAACGAACGAACGAACGAACGAACGAACGAACGAAAATCTTTATTTTCAAAGGGTTAAGAATTGGGCACGCAGGCCCGTCTGACATTCTGCCCTTCTTCTCTATTTCCTCTCATACATTCTTTCATTCAACATCTCTTATGAAGCAATTCTTTAAGAACAAAAGAACAATAAGCATTAAAACGCATGAAAATAATCAATAATACATGACTCGTTGAGGTAATGTTTAACACGGGCATCATAAATACCCAAGGTGGGTTTAACGTGCCAAACATATGGGAATGTTATTTTGTTTTTGGCTAGTTGTCGTTCGAGATAATTTACCATTATTATTGTCTTTGTTTCTGTTTTTTTTTTTTTTTAAGCAGGCATGTAGTCTGTCCTTAGGTAGTTGTCGTGTCCTCCTTTAAAGTGTCGTCCCTGGAGTGAAGAGAGTCAACACCCACATTACAATATTTTTTCCCTATCAATATCCTGGAGAATCCACCAGCTTCCGTCCAACACACTCCATCAGCCCGTGGACACCTTCCTATCACTCTCTCACTGTCGTACTATGCCCCCTCTCATACTTCCCCAACGCAACATACTCAACAACTCTTGCTTCTAAAAATTAATAAAGATTAATTTATTAAAAGAAAAGTGTGACGTATATGAGACGTGTGTGCGAAGAAAATGTGTGTCGTGTATTATAACATAAATGTATGTGTCAGCCCTCAAAGTTCAGGATCATAGTGTACACATCATGGCAAGGATTACACGACATCACACGAGTCAGTACACTAGACCTCACCGAAGTCGTATCCTTCTCTCCAGACATGTCCTCTTCCAGGAACTTTGATGACCATGAGATCTGAATCCCATGTAAATATATAATCCGTGGAAAAAACTATTATTGTTCCTAACGCAACTGTTCCTAATAGTTTATAGAAACTCCGGCTTCATAATTCCGGCGCGGTGAAACAAACATGGAACACTGTCCTATGAACAGGACTTTTTGTCTCTTGCTAAATGTTCTCTAGTTCTCACGCGTTGAAGGTACTGGTCAATCTTCTCTTTGTCCTCCTCGTAGACCGCTAAAAGAAACTTCATAGCATGGTACCAATGTCCACCTACTGGTGTTGAGCCTGGGATGGAGGAACCTCCAACTGCTCCCTCAGTTTCCCCATTAGATTGACTCTTCAACTCGAGTTCCCTCATCCGGTACTCGTGCTCCCTTTTCTGAGCTTCTTGCTCCGCTTCCAGTTTCCTAGCTGCTTGCTCAGCTTCCAATTTCTTAGCTGCTTGCTCAGCTTCCAATTTCTTAGCTGCTTGTTCCAACTCCATCCTTCTCAATTCCAACTCGGCCTTTCGATCTTCCCTTTCGGCTTGACGATACTCTCTCTCCACTTCCTGTATGTAATCCGTTAGAGCAGAACCCGCCAATCCCATGTCTTCCCCCTTTGCCTTTAATTCTAACGTGGTTAGTTTAGGGGTGGCCATTATACAGAGAGGTAAGCTAGCCGGTCGAGTACAATGTAACTGCAAATTACTATACAGATATATGAACAAGTACTATAAATCTAGATATTACCACACACAGCACATTCACTCAGTGACAAGAGTAGAATCAGGACCACAGACCTATGCAGACGTGTGAAGTGTGAACAGGTAAGATATTAGTCCTAACCCCTATCCACATTCACTCTAGCTGGATTCTCCAAAATGATATCTCCCTCTTATAACTAAGGATCCCGTGTCAAAAGACAACGTTGTCAGAAGATCACACTGTCAAAGGTTCCTGCTTGCAGGAGATCTCGCTGTCCAAGGATTCCGTTTACGGGAGATCCCGCTGTCCAAAGATTCCGTTATCGAGCCCCCAATAATGTCGTGTCCTCCTTTAAAGTGTCGTCCCTGGAGTGAAGAGAGTCAACACCCACATTACAATATTTTTTCCCTATCAATATCCTGGAGAATCCACCAGCTTCCGTCCAACACACTCCATCAGCCCGTGGACACCTTCCTATCACTCTCTCACTGTCGTACTATGCCCCCTCTCATACTTCCCCAACGCAACATACTCAACAACTCTTGCTTCTAAAAATTAATAAAGATTAATTTATTAAAAGAAAAGTGTGACGTATATGAGACGTGTGTGCGAAGAAAATGTGTGTCGTGTATTATAACATAAATGTATGTGTCAGCCCTCAAAGTTCAGGATCATAGTGTACACATCATGGCAAGGATTACACGACATCACACGAGTCAGTACACTAGACCTCACCGAAGTCGTATCCTTCTCTCCAGACATGTCCTCTTCCAGGAACTTTGATGACCATGAGATCTGAATCCCATGTAAATATATAATCCGTGGAAAAAACTTTTATTGTTCCTAACGCAACTGTTCCTAATAGTTTATAGAAACTCCGACTTCATAATTCCGGCGCGGTGAAACAAACATGGAACACTGTCCTATGAACAGGACTTTTTGTCTCTTGCTAAATGTTCTCTAGTTCTCACTATTAAACAGTTATTGTCTATACTCCAATAGAGTCCTTTATTTTTGTTCTAGTCATAAGTGAACTGAATATCCATCACTACTGGTGTGTTAAAACTGGTATGACCTAAACTCATTCGGTATTTATCCTGTAGGATACATATACCATTCAGCTCCATTGAGCAATGTTGATCATCTTCCTCTAGCATAAGCTCTGTTGTAAAGTTGCTGGCCAATCTTCCTGCGCCAAACTTTATCCGGGATCGGATTTTTCCTGGTTTCCGTGTTCTTCATTCCAACCAGAGGGAACCTGTAACATAAATCAGACAACCGGTGATAGCCTCCTCGTCACCGATCTCTATTAGATGATCGTGGGCCATCGGCCTCGCTCAGAAAATATAATGAACCTACTCTGTCATGGACAGATGACTGAACACATATGTTATCATCAGGCCAAGACAAGAAAAAAAATCAACAAACAGAATGCGGACCCCGCCCACCAGGGACACCTACGGGAATATCCCAATTATCCCTCATTACTAAATTCTCAACTAGTAAAGCTTATCAACACTACACTAATCTATTTTCAACTAACAGAGCTAAGTATCACTTCCCTACTCTAGCTAGTTTTCCACTAACAGTGCTAATCATCACACTTTAGTTTTAACAAGGCTACAGCCTATATTAATTAGAACTAATTATAATAGGTTATACTTTAGGCAACACTGCAGTTAGATCAAATTACATCCACTCTTGCCATGACAGGCACGTGTGAAATTAAATTAACTCAATTCGCACACGGTAGACATTTTCCCATCAGAACCACAGTGCCGAAGCACGTCCACTAAAATCCAAGGTTTGAGTTCAACTGTCCTCTCCCATCATGGTTTTCTGGCAAAACCTAAAATTGGTCACGTGACATGGTTGATGTCCTGCAGGTGTTATTTGGGCATATCATCCATTGTCAAGAATCGATTTTCCCTGGCTCCATCAATGTCAAAGTTGTCATCAGTTGTTTTGACTCCCCCAACAAACTAGCGAGTTACTGTATGATCCCAACAACAGTTTTCCCCAACAAGCTGCCAATCTTCTTTACGTCCGGAAACTATGAATTGACAGACGGACTGTTTTCTTCCGAGCTGAGTACTTCCGCTTCCAATCCGACTTGTTTATAATCTGTCAAAGCGATGTATGATTCAGCTCATTCACTTCCCCTACACATCTGCAACTGTTAATTTTGCCCGACATGTGATGGACGACATCCGATTGCCACCATGATCCCACGGGTTCCATCTGTATTCAAATGTTGACACTGGCAGATAGTCCGTTTTATCAGAAAGCCTCTATAATCAACTGGGTAAACGCAAGGTTTTATTTTGTGACATAGGCCCCCTCTTAAGAGAGTAGTCCATCTCACTCTTCTCCACCGTGAGTTTAATCCAGATGATTCATTCTTCTTCTTCAGGAGCTGGGTGTCTTAACAAGAAATGCGCTCCAACATTTTCCTTCCTAGGAATGTACTCCACTGTGAAATTATAGGGTTGAAGTAACAACGACCACCGCATCAAACGGGCGTTGAGCTTCTGAGAAGTAGCCAGGAACATCAGGGGCTGATGATCCGACTGGACTCGAAACTTAACTCCATACAAATATGGCTGGAATTTTTGCACTGCCCATACGAGGGACAAGCACTCTCTCTCTCTCGACGGTTGAATAATTCCTTTCAGCCTGTAGAAGTTTCTTGCTTGCGTATGCCACAGGTTTCAAACCGAAGGATCGTCTTTTCCTTCCTGTAACAAGGCTGCCCCAATCCCAATCCCACTCGCATCTGTTCTCAACACAAAGGGTTTGGAAAGGTCAGGGAGCTGTAATACAGGTTTGCTGACCAAGGCCTCCTTTAACTGACTATAGGCATTCTCACATTCTGGTGTCCAAATGATTTGGTCCGGGAATCCCTTTTTCAAGGTTTCCGTCAACGGAGCTCCCAGTTCAGTGAAATGTGGGATACATTTGTGATAGAACCCACACAACGAGAGAAAAGATCGCACATCCTTCTTCGTTTTTGGCCTTTGTGCATTTCTGATTTTCTCCAGGTTCTTCTCTTCTGGGACAATGTGTCCTGGAGTGATGGTGTGACCTAGAAATTCCAGAGTCTGGTAACCAATCATGTACTTGGTTGAACGAGCAGTAAGCCCTGCTTCCTTGAGCCTATTAAACACTCTCTCCAAGGATTGTAAGTGGTCATCCAAGCTGTCACTGGAAATCAGAATATCATCCATGAATGAGATGATGGATGGATCCTGTAACGGATCTAGTAAAGTCCTCATCATGCGTGTAAACACACTAGGTGCATTGCTGAGTCCAAAGGGCATGACCTTGAATTCGTAGTGTCCACTGGGTGTACTGAAAGCCAACAGTGGTCGAATCTCCGGTTTGACTGGTATCTGATAGTACCCCCGACTCAGATCCACCTTTGAAAAGTACCGAGCCTTATGGAGCCTAGCGAATAACTGAGTTGGATTCGGCAAAGGTTCCACCTGAAATTGTGTGTGACTGTTCAGAAGTCGGTAATCTATACACAACCGGTGTTCTCCACTTGGTTTCCGTAACAAAACTACCCCTGCATTGTATGGGGATGTGGATGGTGCAATCACGTCATCCTCCAGCAGTTTCTGTATTTCCTCCTCCAGGGCCTTTTCTTTAGAGAATGGCACTGGGTAAACCTTTTGACGAACAGGCTCCTGTGTGGTCAAAGTCATCTCGAACTCAACCAACCTCGTTCGTCCTGGTTTATCAGTCAGTATCTCCTTATGAGACTTGAGAACCTGGGTTATCCTTTCCCTCTCCTGGGAGGTCAGATCAGGGTTCACTTGCACATTCCTATAGGTTTCCTGGTGTACCAAGGGATATTCCCTGCCCTCGCTGGTTCCCACTTCAGTCTCCACTGCAACTGCCATTGCCATGAGGTGAGCTGCCTTGTCTCCGGGTCTCTCTTCGTATTTCCGCAAGAGGTTGATATGGAAAATCTTCGACTTTCCCCGGATCCGGATCTGATAGTTGGTTCTGGATATCACCCTTTCCACGGGAAATGGTCCTTGCCAACCTATCTCCAGTTTGTTGTTTCCCGTTGGGAGTAGCAACAAGACTTTGTCTCCCACCTCTAGAGATCTTTCTTTAGACCTACGGTTGTAGTAAGCCGCATGTCTTTTCCTGGCCTTTTTCAAGTTTTGATTTGCTAGAGTCCATCCCTTGTGGAGTTTTTCTTTCAGTTCCTCCAAGTATTTATAGGATGAGATCACTTCTTCTGACGTCCCCTCTTCAGTCCAACTCCTCAACATGGCTTCCAACGGTCCTTTGATTGGACGACCAAACAGCAACGTAGTGGGTGGTAGTCCGGTTGAGCCATGAGGAACTTCCCGATAGGCAAAGAGTGCTGCTGGGATATATTCATCCCACCTATCAGGTTTTTCCTGCGCTAGTTTCCTGAGCATTGTCATCAACGTGCCGTTGAAACGCTCTACTTGTCCATTGGCTTGAGGGTGGTAAGGGCTGGTATGTATGTGGTTAGAGTGAAACACCCTAAATACCTCCTCCATGAGTTTTCCACAAAACTGAGACCCATTGTCCGTCAGAATTTGATCCGGAAAGCCTAATCTGGTAAAGGCCTCCATCAGTGCGTCCGCCACTCTTTTCGAGTCAATCGTGGTCAACTGTATGGCTTCACCCCACATTGTACAGCAATCCACCATTGTGAGTATATACATGTTCCTCTTCCTAGTCCTGGGAAGTGGACCCACGATATCGATGGCTACCCTCTCGAAAGGAGAGTTCATGATGGGCATCTCACCCAACACCACCGGTGCTGTCCAGTGTTTCGGTGCCACCCTCTGGCACTCAGGGCATGACTTCACATACCGACGCACATCATCTGTCATTCCCGGCCAATAGTAATGGCAGGAAATCCGCTGCATGGTGGCGGCAATACCCATGTGTCCACTAAAGGAGATGGTATGCCCCATATGAAGAATCTGGGACCGGTGAGCTTTCGGGACGACCAACTGACCGTATAGGTTGTCTCCCCTTCCTGCTCTCCTGTAGAGTATCCTATTCTTCATGTAGTACTGCCCCCGTCGTTGTGGATCAGCACTTTTCTGCAGCTTTTTGTAGCAAGGACGTAAAGTATCATCCTCACTCTGGGCAGTTCGTAGCTCCCCCGGCATTGGGTTAGTCACAATTGCGTCTGCTTCTTCCGTTTTCGTCTGAGAGCGAGTCTGCATTGCTCCCATATGGATTGGCTCCCTGGGCATTCCCAGAAAGACATACCGGAAACCTAGGATTACTGGAAAAATGGGATCGGTCAATACAGCGGCCTTGATGGTGCCGGTGACGTACCTTGACCGAATCTCCACATTAGCAATGGGCAACTTCATGACTACAGCACTCTTCTGTGCAGGCTGTATCTCCATGGTCTCACCTGTGAATTGTTCTGGATGTACCTGATCCGCAGAAATCACGGCCTCCCCGTCCAGTCCTGTGTCGTATAAACACTTCACTTGACGACCGTTAACCTCTACCAATTCCACTACAGGTGGTTTTTCCTGGTCTGGAGTCTCTTCCTCGGCCTCGACCTGTTCGGTGGGCTCCACCTTAGGTTTCCCGGGGCACACGACGAATTGAGTGTCTCCTGACTTTCCCCTGCAGTCAATAGCATTGTGCGTGTTTGACTTGCAGTGGTTGCACCATTTCCCTGTCCTAGATTTTCTAGTGCCGGACTTGAGTGAGCTCTCATGGTGGCGAGCTTCCTTGTTGACCTTGGCATTTTCCGTGACAACCTCCTTGGAAGTCACTTGACATGCTGCGAAGTGAGGGTTCTTAGCCTTCGATTTGCAGTCCCTCGTATTGTGAGAGGGTGACTTACAAATTGAACACCACTTCTCCGACCACGGTCGTTTTGGTGTAGGGCTTGAAGTGCTCTTGCTTCCCTCCTTCTTCTTCTCTGAACTATCCTCTGATTTTTGCACATAAGGTTCCCACTTTTTGGTTCCTGAGTTTTTGGCTTTCTTCTTATCATGTTTCTCTTGACTTTTGGTGTTGGAGGAAAGGTTTTCCCCTGCCTCCCCATGTACCTCGACGAACCGTTCTGCTAATTTTGTCACGAGGTCAATACGTTCCGCTCCTTGTTCTCCCAGGAACGTCCTGAGAGGTTTAGACATTTGCTTCTTCAGCTGGTCGACCACCATGAGCTCTTCCAGACTCTCATAGTCATGTGCGGACCCAGCCAAATCCATCCACTTATGAAGATACGATTTTAGACGCAAACTGTAGGCGGCAAACAACTCCCCCGGTTCTCGTTTCGCTGCTCGAAATTTTTTCCGGTAGGTATGTGACGTAACCTCGAATCGTTTCAGCAGAGCCGTCTTTAACTCGTCATAATTGTTCTCATGTCCTGGTGGCAGGCGAGAAAAAACCTCGTAACCGGTCCCGCGTAAACCCTGGGATAGCTTGAGATTCCATTTGTTACGCTCCAGACCCATAGCAACTGACATAGCCTCTAAGCGTTGAAGGTACTGGTCAATCTTCTCTTTGTCCTCCTCGTAGACCGCTAAAAGAAACTTCATAGCATGGTACCCATGTCCACCTACTGGTGTTGAGCCTGGGATGGAGGAACCTCCAACTGCTCCCTCAGTTTCCCCATTAGATTGACTCTTCAACTCGAGTTCCCTCATCCGGTACTCGTGCTCCCTTTTCTGAGCTTCTTGCTCCGCTTCCAGTTTCCTAGCAGCTTGCTCAGCTTCAAATTTCTTAGCTGCTTGCTCAGCTTCCAATTTCTTAGCTGCTTGCTCAGCTTCCAATTTCTTAGCTGCTTGCTCAGCTTCTAATTTCTTAGCTGCTTGTTCCAACTCCATCCTTCTCAATTCCAACTCGGCCTTTCGATCTTCCCTTTCGGCTTGACGATACTCTCTCTCCACTTCCTGTATGTAATCCGTTAGAGCAGAACCCGCCAATCCCATGTCTTCCCCCTTTGCCTTTAATTCTAACGTGGTTAGTTTAGGGGTGGCCATTATACAGAGAGGTAAGCTAGCCGGTCGAGTACAATGTAACTGCAAATTACTATACAGATATATGAACAAGTACTATAAATCTAGATATTACCACACACAGCACATTCACTCAGTGACAAGAGTAGAATCAGGACCACAGACCTATGCAGACGTGTGAAGTGTGAACAGGTAAGATATTAGTCCTAACCCCTATCCACATTCACTCTAGCTGGATTCTCCAAAATGATATCTCCCTCTTATAACTAAGGATCCCGTGTCAAAAGACAACGTTGTCAGAAGATCACACTGTCAAAGGTTCCTGCTTGCAGGAGATCTCGCTGTCCAAGGATTCCGTTTACGGGAGATCCCGCTGTCCAAAGATTCCGTTATCGAGCCCCCAATAATGTCGTGTCCTCCTTTAAAGTGTCGTCCCTGGAGTGAAGAGTCAACACCCACATTACAATATTTTTTTCCCTATCAATATCCTGGAGAATCCACCAGCTTCCGTCCAACACACTCCATCAGCCCGTGGACACCTTCCTATCACTCTCTCACTGTCGTACTATGCCCCCTCTCATACTTCCCCAACGCAACATACTCAACAACTCTTGCTTCTAAAAATTAATAAAGATTAATTTATTAAAAGAAAAGTGTGACGTATATGAGACGTGTGTGCGAAGAAAATGTGTGTCGTGTATTATAACATAAATGTATGTGTCAGCCCTCAAAGTTCAGGATCATAGTGTACACATCATGGCAAGGATTACACGACATCACACGAGTCAGTACACTAGACCTCACCGAAGTCGTATCCTTCTCTCCAGACATGTCCTCTTCCAGGAACTTTGATGACCATGAGATCTGAATCCCATGTAAATATATAATCCGTGGAAAAAACTTTTATTGTTCCTAACGCAACTGTTCCTAATAGTTTATAGAAACTCCGACTTCATAATTCCGGCGCGGTGAAACAAACATGGAACACTGTCCTATGAACAGGACTTTTTGTCTCTTGCTAAATGTTCTCTAGTTCTCACTATTAAACAGTTATTGTCTATACTCCAATGGAGTCCTTTATTTTTGTTCTAGTCATAAGTGAACTGAATATCCATCACTACTGGTGTGTTAAAACTGGTATGACCTAAACTCATTCGGTATTTATCCTGTAGGATACATATACCATTCAGCTCCATTGAGCAATGTTGATCATCTTCCTCTAGCATAAGCTCTGTTGTAAAGTTGCTGGCCAATCTTCCTGCGCCAAACTTTATCCGGGATCGGATTTTTCCTGGGTTCCGTGTTCTTCATTCCAACCAGAGGGAACCTGTAACATAAATCAGACAACCGGTGATAGCCTCCTCGTCACTGATCTCTATTAGATGATCGTGGGCCATCGGCCTCGCTCAGAAAATATAATGAACCTACTCTGCCATGGACAGATGACTGAACACATATGTTATCATCAGGCCAAGACAAGAAAAAAAAATCAACAAACAGAATGCGGAACCCCGCCCACCAGGGACACCTACGGGAATATCCCAATTATCCCTCATTACTAAATTCTCAACTAGTAAAGCTTATCAACACTACACTAATCTATTTTCAACTAACAGAGCTAAGTATCACTTCCCTACTCTAGCTAGTTTTCCACTAACAGTGCTAATCATCACACTTTAGTTTTAACAAGGCTACAGCCTATATTAATTAGAACTAATTATAATAGGTTCTACCTTAGGCAACACTGCAGTTAGATCAAATTACATCCACTCTTGCCATGACAGGCACGTGTGAAATTAAATTAACTCAATTCGCACACGGTAGACATTTTCCCATCAGAACCACAGTGCCGAAGCACGTCCACTAAAATCCAAGGTTTGAGTTCAACTGTCCTCTCCCATCATGGTTTTCTGGCAAAACCTAAAATTGGTCACGTGACATGGTTGATGTCCTGCAGGTGTTATTTGGGCATATCATCCATTGTCAAGAATCGATTTTCCCTGGCTCCATCAATGTCAAAGTTGTCATCAGTTGTTTTGACTCCCCCAACAAACTAACGAGTTACTGTATGATCCCAACAACAGTTTTCCCCCAACAAGCTGCCAATCTTCTTTACGTCCGGAAACTATGAATTGACAGACGGACTGTTTTCTTCCGAGCTGAGTACTTCCGCTTCCAATCCGACTTGTTTATAATCTGTCAAAGCGATGTATGATTCAGCTCATTCACTTCCCCTACACATCTGCAACTGTTAATTTTGCCCGACATGTGATGGGCGACATCCGATTGCCACCATGATCCCACGGGTTCCATCTGTATTCAAATGTTGACACTGGCAGATAGTCCGTTTTATCAGAAAGCCTCTATAATCAACTGGGTAAACGCAAGGTTTTATTTTGTGACAGTAGTGTTCAAAAAGGTTGCGACTGTATGTAGAATGATTCGTGGTTTCTTTGATTTCTTTTGGAAGATTGTTCCACAACTGAGTAGCAGAGTATGCTAAGCTTGTTTTATGTAAGTCTATCCTAGGTTTAGGGACATGAAGTATATTTAGTCGTTCGCTATGTCTTGCGTTATATTTAAACAATGGCCAAAGGTAATTTGAGGCATTTTGAAATAGGATTTTGTGAGTTAGTTTAGCCTTATTAAAAAGTAGGCGTTTGTGGAGTGGCAGTAACTGAAGAGAGAGAGAAGAGAGAGAGAGAGAGAGAGAGAGAGAGAGAGAGAGAGAGAGAGAGAGAGAGCGCGAGCGAGAGAGAGAGAGAGAGAGATAAGCGCAAGCATATCATTTTTATATTTTTTTCTGTATCCTCGTCTTTCATATTAGCATTTTTATAGCCAATTGAATTTAACATGCTCTGCTTATTTCATCATGTTTATGTCAATTCCAGGAATTATCTTACTGAATTGCACCACTATTTTATTTTTACGCTACACAATTATCCTATATGTAATAACACGACTTAAAAACAATAAGGCAAATGAGGCTGATGGAATTGCTGCTGAATTTATAAAGGCACACTGCCATGCATTACATCTAAAGCTGTAAGAACTAATAATAAAAATCTGGAGGACATAAGAATTACCCCATGACTGGAAAGAGTCATTATTGATACCTATCTTTAAGAAAGGAGACAAGTTCCAATGTGAAAATTATAGAGGAATATCACTCCTGACCATAACAATAACCATAACACTCCTGTCCATAACAATAACCATAACACTCCTGTCCATAACAATAATCGAGATATGATTGGATATAGGGTGTATAGAATATTTTCTGTGTGCTTTCGTCCAGGAAGTCATGGATTTTAGCAAGTTGGTAAACTGTTTGTGCTGTTTTCTTAGTAAGAACGTGAACATGAGAGCTCCAGTTTAAATGTCTGTCAATTAAAAGACCTTGTGTGTTATGTTCAATTACATTACTATAGGTAACGTGTCCATGCAGTTCGAACGGGGCCCCAGTTATGGCTAGTGTCTGTAGTTTTTGTCTGGTCGTTATTAGCATGAATTTGGTTTTGTTGATGTTAATTTGCATGTGGTTGTCATTGCTCCATCGAGTAAGATTATCAAGTTCTGTTTGTAAAGAATTCTCTAATTTAGTATGGTTCTCTTGACTAGTATATATATAGTACAGTCGTCTGCAAATAGATCACAAGTTATATTGATATATAAAGGAAGATCGCTAATGTAAACTGCAAAAAGCAGCGGGCCTAGTATTGAACCCTGAGTCACTCCAATAATAAGCTGTGTGGGTCTTGATAGATCAGTGGTTCTCAACCTTTTTCGGCCCGTGCCCCCCTTCACCATATTTTCAGACCGTCTTCCCCCCTCCCCCCTTTCGTATTTCCTATCTAAAAATTTGGCCCGTCCCCCCTTCACCATATTTTCAGAACGTCATATTCCCCTTTCGTATTTCCTACCTAAATATCCCACCCCCACCCCTACACAGTATACGTAATAATGGAAGCTAAATGTAATAGTACATACTAAAACAAGTCTATACGTCCACATAAAACGTGATTTGTGGGTCTACTTACCTTATAAACTGAATTTTAGACGGGCGAGAAGTACAGAACCATAAAGTATGAAGAGAAAAATAATATAAACTAATCGGTTCTTGTAGTAACGCGATTTTGAAATAATTGTAATCCCCCCCCCCCCTGGAAACCCTAAAATTCTCCCTGGGGGGGGGGGGGATGAATTCCCCACCGGTTGAGAACCACTGTGATAGATAGTTGTAAAAAGACATGACTTGTTGTCTGTCAGATAGAAATGACGTAATTATGTTCACCATATTGGCGCTTGTCTTCATTTGTTTTAATTTTCTAATTAAAATATCGTGATCTAGAGAAAGACTGAGAGCGAACAAGAGAGAGGCAGAGAGACAGAGAGTGAGCAATAGAAAGTCAGAAAGACAGAAAGCGAGCACTAGAGATGCAGAGAGACAGGCAGCAAAGAGAAAGGCAGATAGACAAAAACGAACAAGAGCGAGGGAGAACGGCAGAAATAGAGAGACTGAAACAACTACAACTCACAGAGAAAACGAGAGACATACAGACAGAGACAAAGCGAGACAGAGACAAAGCGAGACAGCGAGCGTGCGAAAGCGAGAGAGAGAGAGAGAGAGAGAGAGAGAGAGAGAGAGAGAGAGAGAGAGAACGAGAGAGTCAGACAATTACTGAGAGAGAAAAAAAAATGTTTTGCATATCCTTTACAGGACATCGCTGTCAACAGCAGCATCTTTCAGCTGTCTGTTGATCCCTTGGCAAGATTACGCTCAGTAGTTTGCCATTGCTTTCTGAGCGGCCGGCTCAATTATCCCGCAAGTCACCAGCGGGGGACGAACCGCTCCCAGTTCTCTCCCGCTACGAGACTCTGCGTGATGAACGGGATTACGGAGAGAAAGTCTCGTAACCCCTCGGCCAGAGAGACCGGCATTGAGAGAGAGGAAGATATATATTCTCTTACGCGCACAAACACACACACACATATATGCACACATAAAGACACACATAAACACACATAAACACACACACACACACACACACACCTTGAGAAGCGGAGATTCCATGAAATGTCATCGTTTAGACACTGACCTAAATATATACAGAAATTTTCATACACAAGCCGGGTCAAAGTAGTCACATGTACACAAGGTCACAGGATGTCCGTGGCACTTAGTGTATGCGTGCATATAAGACTATGTGAGTGTATGAGTGTGTAGAAGTGTGTTGAGTGTTAAAAGTCAGTTGCATGTGAGATCCGTTGATTTGACACTACAACTGTTTTTTTTTTTTTTTTGTGTTATCGCTTTACTCAGAAAGTGTTTCCGTAAATAATGCAAAGTATTACAGCTTGAAAAGTATATATTATTACAGGAAAGAATGTAAAGTATTACAGTAAACCATATAAAGTATTGCAGTAAAGAATGTAGAGTATTACAGAAAAGCATGTAAAGTATTACAGTAAACCATATAAAGTATTGCAGTAAAGAATGTAGAGTATTACAGAAAAGCATGTAAAGTATTACAGTAAACCATATAGAGTATTGCAGAAAAGCATGTAAAGTATTGCAGTAAACAATGTAAACTATTGCCGTAAAGTAATGTAAATCAATCAATCAATCAATCAATCATGTGCCATGCCGGAAAGCGTGGGCGGTCATGATTCGCCATTTCACTCGATCACCAGAGTAAATCATTACAATAAAAATGTAACATATTGCAGTTAAGAATGTAAAGTATTACAGTAAACTATGTAAAGTATTACAGTAAAGAATGTAAAGTATTACAGTAAAACATAATGCATTACAGTAAAACTATAAAGTACTACAGTACATAATGCAAAGTATAACAGTAAATAAAATAAATAGCCCCTGCACACAAGAGTTAATTTGCGTATATGGGAAAGGTGAAGGCAACGGACTTCGTGAAGCCAACAGGATATATGGCCGCATATTTGTTTAGGCCAATCGGTGCTGGATTGGGTGATATGGTTAATGTCCCACTGGCCGACTTTACTTCTCTGGAAATGTTCTGGTTCCCATTATAGGCTGGGTCGATCTGGGAGCCTGGGTATATTCTGTACATGTGGCCTGGATGTGGATGTGACAGTATTACAGTGCTATTGAGATCTATGTCGTGCTGGTGTGAAAGTATTACAGAGCAGGTGAGATCATATGCCGTACTGATGTGAACGTAATACAGTGCATATTAGATCATTTCCGCTGATGATCTACTTCAAGACAGTCCACCTAGAGATATGTAGAAATTTAGTTTTCAAACATTTCAACTAGAAATATGTGGAAATGTAGTTTTCAAAGAGTACAACTATAAATATGTGGGAAATGTAGTTTTCAAACAGTACAACTAGAAATAGTTGTCACGACAGTACATAAACAGGTACAGTTGTCAAGAAAGTACAGCTACTGGTACAGTTGTCAAGAAAGTACAACCACAGTTAAAGTTTTCAAGAAAGTATAACTACAGATACATTTGTTATGAAACTACAACTACATATAAAATGACAAACAACTACAAATATTTCTCAACTAAATATAACTATAAATAAAGTTGTCAAGTAACTACAACGATCGATAAAGTTGTGAAGAAACTACAACTACAGATAAAGTTTTATTAAAAATACAGATACAAATAAAGTTGCCCAGAAAGTACAACTACAGATAAAGTGAAGAAAGTATAACTACAAATAAATGGGAATGTATTTTTCCAAGAAAGTATAGTTTTGATTTCTTAAAGAACCACTAATTTCTCGGGAATACCTAATATGCCTTTGTCCATGTGATGCAAGCACATAGAGTATTTCCGAGAAAGTAAAAACTATAAATAGCAACGATGTAACAACCAGGCAAGGTCGTGACCTGTTTGTTTTCTAGGCTGCATATCCTTTACATGACGTTGCAATACCAGCATTATTTTATATTGTGATCTCTTGGTAAGTTTACGTTAAGTAGTTTGCCATTGCTTTCTGAACGGCTGGCATCATAACATTTCATTAAAAACCCAACGCAACGCGTTTTCTTGTCAAATCACTCGTAGCTGTGTTTCGAACGCGGGTATGCCGGATAAGGAACTGCGTCCTTAACCTCTTATACTATGTGTAGTAGGTACAAATTGGGTTTACGGTGCACCTTGTGTTTGAGGGTACAGGCGCACCTTTGTTTTCGCGATTAGCAAGCGCCAAGGGGTGCTTGGCTGCAGGAGGATCACAGTTAAGGGCCAGCATATCGACCACAATTGCAAGTAAACGTAAATGCCTGAGAGTGCGCCCCACCACCCCCCGAATGGGTGCCCGCCTAGCCATTTTGTTCCGTACGATGTACCAATTAGAGATTAGTCACCCAATCGATATACCAATAAAGATACGACTAGCTAAGGACTTGTGTGGCCGCAGGTGCATAGGGAAACATTGCTAGGTTCATCTAGCCCAGTGGTTCTCAACCTTTTTTGGCCCATTCCCCCCTTCACCATATTTTCAGAACGCCATTCCCCCCCCCCCCTTCCTATCAAAAATTTGGCCCGTTCCCCCCTTCACCGTATTTTCAGAACGTCATTCCCCCCCCCCTTTCATATTTCCTATCTAAAAATCCCCTCACCCCTACACAGTATACGTAAAAGTGGAAGGCAAATGTAATAGCATATACTAAAACAAGTCTAGACATCCACATAAAACATGATTTGTGGGTCTACTTACTTTATAAAATGAATTTTAGAAGGACGAGACATACATAACTGTAAAGTATGAAGGGAAAAACTATGTCAAATAATCGGTTCTTGTATTAACACGATCTTGAAATGGTCTTCATCCCCCCCCCCCCCTGGAAACCCTGAAATTCCCCCCTGGGGGGAATTCCCCACCGGTTGAGAACCACTGATCTAGCCTAACTGCGGAAGTGGTCGTGCACAAAACCTTGCCAAGTGTGTGGTAATGGGATAACAATCTACCCATCACTATGTCTGGGCTGTGGTTTTCGACTATGTCTGGGCTGTGGTTTTCGACTATGTCTGGGCTGTGATTTTCGACTATGTCTGGGCTGTGGTTTTCGACTATGTCTGGGCTGTGGTTTTCGACTATGTCTGGGCTGTGGTTTTAGACTATGTCTGGGCTGTGGTTTTAGAGTATGTCTGGGCTGTGGTTTTAGACTATGTCTGGGCTGTGGTTTTAGCCGTGCATAAACCAATGGCAGATATCGAAAATACGTAAGGCTTTACATGTCCCAGGTTCGCCGGTTGGCCAGGATCACCTATGTTAGCCCATATTAGATTCGTGCGCATAAGTGTATACCGACTACAGCAATGTAGTCAGAACAAGCCACGTGATATAATATGCTGCTGGATGAACCACCACGCCGAAAGCCACACCCACGCAAGCTGATAGAGCTTACGGATTAGGGCAGGGAGATTCTGGCAAAAGCTTCTTGCCGAGAGGCAAGGTGTGCCTGCCGAGACTCCATTTCCAAAGCCGCGAAAACGAGAGCCTGCGCCGAGCGAGCCAGCTACCGGTGGCCACCCGACCGAAGAATAGCTCCTAGGGCCTCTCGCCCAAGGCCAGGCACGCTGAGATGAGCAGCTGGAACATCGACTAGAGCGCGGGATTGCGGGGCGGGGGGGGGGGGTTGAAAGATTATCGGGGGGGGGGGGGGGCGTACCCAACTTCACGTTTTTCCTGATCTGGAGGAGTTTCTTGATATAATGATATCACCCACAAAGGCGCTGATAGAAGAAGCGATTTTGGGGCACGGCATTTCAAAGTGTTATATTGTTCTGCATGCCCAGTATTGACTAAAAGCCAAGAGGGCGAGTTCATAATGGCGGTTGCCTTCCCCGGCAGTAGAAACCTCGCCACATTGCACGTCGACGATATTGCCGAGGGGCTGGCACAGGCAAAAGAGAAGATTCTTCGCGACGTCGAACTCTTCCAGGAGTCGCGCTCCGGCTGGAACTTTGATAAGTGCATACAGCTAGATCTCCGCATCTCCCCATACAAACCATTTCGCGGTAGTAGCTACCTCAAACCGCATAACTACATCCCAAACAGTCGTGCATGTCAAAAAACACTGACGACCTCTGTCTTGAGTGGGCGATTCTCTCGGCATGCTATCCAAGCCATCCAACTGCCGGACCAGGCCAACATTCACACAAATGCAACAGGTACGAGGCCCACCTGGACGAGCTAAAGCTTGAAAGGGATCAAATTCCCGGTGTAACTCACCACATTGACAAGTTTGAGCAGCAAACCCCAGACATTGCGGTAAAAGTCCTCGGCTGGGAAACGGGTACACTCATCATCATCATCATCATCATCATCATCATCATCATCATCATCATCATCATCATCATCATCATATTCTTCCACTTCTGCCGTCAAGCGTCGTGGGAAGGAATCATTTGCGTTCCAGCGCACGGTGGGCGGCACTGGATAGTGTCATTCCGTGTGGCTGTACAATGTCTTTGATGTCAATCAATTTTCTTCTTGGACGTCCTCGTGGTCTCGTCGCAGATGATCTTTGATGGAAGGCCAGTGATGGTAGTTGCTGGTGTTGCATTCTAACGACATGGCCAAACCACTTGATCTTCTGTCTTTCAATAAATGTGGCACAAGGTGTTGATCCCACAGTCTGTCTGATAATAACATTTCTTACTCGGTCTCGGATTGTTAAGTTGGCAGCTCTCCTCAGGCATCTCATTTCGCAGGTGTTGATTTTGCGAAGGTGTAATTTGGATAAAGTCCAGGTTTGAGATTGGTAGCAAAGTGTTGGTGTGAATATGCTGTTTATTATCTGTCGTTTTGCGGGCATGGGTATATTTGGATGTTTCAGTAAGGGTGATAGTTGATATGTAAGTGCACTAGCTTTTTGACATCTGATTTCAATTTCTCTGTCTAATCTGCCATCTTCTGTGATCATACTTCCAAGACGATCCAACTGGACTGTGATCATACTCCCAACACGGTCCAACTGGACAACGGGTCCACTGTGCATCACAAATCCAACAAGAAGAATCGTCGACACCAGTCCACCCTCCTGCTCATTACTAAGGGCGAGATGTGTCAATATGTATGAGCTAAGAGCCCACCGCGCCTGCTATACAAAATCAGCAATTACAAAGAGAAGAGGTCCCCATGTCTTGCCTGTCTTTGTCTGTATTCCAGCCAAGAGTTGCTAGACCGCCACGAGCCTGTCTTTGCCAGTATTCCAGCCAAGAGTTGCTAGACCGCCACGAGCCTGTCTTTGCCAGTATTCCCGCCGAGAGTTGCTAGACCGCCACGAGCCACTCTGTTCAAGGCGTCAATACCAAACGCCAAATATATGTGATGCTGAAGGAGAGGAACAACATCATGTGTTTCTAGTCCCAACACAGACAGATGCTAGCATCGTACCTCATATACAGTGGCTTCGAAACCCTTAACGTTCCAGCTCAGGGGAAAGCGATGGGTAGGTAGGCAGGCAGACAGACAGATTTAAACACAGACAGACAGACAGACAGACAAACAGACAGAGAGACAGACAGATTGACTGACAGACAGACATAAGGACAGACTATCTATCTATCTATCTATCTATCTATCTATTTACAGAATGAGTGAGCGTGAGAGTGAATGTGTGTATGTGTGTTTGTGTGTGTGTGTGTGTGTGTGTGTGTGTGTGTGTGTGTGTGTGTGTGTGTGTTCCTTCTCTGTATGTGGGAGCATCACTATTTTTCACGTCACACACTGTTTATTTACACATTTTTCTCCATGTTTAATATTTTTATGACAATTGCTCATGACAATGCTCACGACAATTGTCAGTGTAAGTGTGTGAGTAAAGTGTGGGAGTTTGTTCATACTAGTTTCAATGCTCACGTGAGGCATTTTGTATGTGTCTAGGTGTGAGTATGTGTGAGTGTGTGTGTGTGTGTGGAGGATGTGTGTGAGTGTGGAGATATGTGTGGGTGCGGGTATGCGTTTGGATGGTTGGGGTGTGTGGGTGTTGGTGGGTAGTGATATTTGTGGGTGTTGTGGGATGTGTGGATGGATGTTTGGCGTGAAAGTAGGGGTGTGGGAATGGGTGTGGGGGATATGTGTATGGGTGGAGGATATGTGTATGGGACGGGTGCGGGGGATGTGTGTTTGGGTGGGGGATAGTATGGGTGTGGGGAGATGTGTGGATGGTTTGGGGAAGTATGTGTGTGTGGTGGGGTCGTGTGGGTAGGGAATGTGTGTGGGCGGATTGGGGATGTGTGAGAAGGTATTATTATAGAATATAGTACTATTGTGTCTAGGGGAATATAGCCTGGTTCCAAGATTTT
The DNA here is from genome assembly GCA_963921405.1 of Cepaea hortensis. NCBI lineage: Eukaryota > Metazoa > Mollusca > Gastropoda > Stylommatophora > Helicidae > Cepaea > Cepaea hortensis. Next base: position 15,625,387 of record OY992884.1, read on the forward strand.
AGATACGTTTTTCGAGGCCTCTTCCTTGTTGTATTCTCCAGACAACTAGACTTACGGCTCTATTTTTCATAAGGATGAGACTATGTAGAAGTAAATCACAGTCCAATTCACCCAAATAAGACTAATCACCTGGAGAAGATATTGAGAGTCAGGTCAGTGGCCATAGCCTTCAAGGGAATAAGATCCTCTATCTGAAGTAATAGGTCAACTGCATTCGACCTCCCCACATTAACTCTCACGTCTTAAATTAACAGTGACATATATCACCACAATAACCTTACGTTATAACAACCTTCACAAGACAGTAAAACAACTCTTGGTTTTAACTATAGCTTTCAATATAGATGTCATAGTGAGTTATGTGAACTCTAAATCTCTGCATTCCTAAATAAACAAACATAATAACAAAATAAACCATCCTCTGTGTAGCACACCCTGTGCACACACTGATCCCACACCAAAACACAGACCCCACAACAAATTCCCCACTATAATATCAACACCAATATCTGAAATGGTTTTGTCTCAAGACTAACCATTTTTAGTAAATACAGTAATATATGTCATCACATAAACCATATTACATGTATTAAGCCATCTTAACTACGGAAAACAGTCCATTCCTTTGGTACATGATTGTGACTTAGATCGTTCTCCTAATTAAAACCTTTGGAGTTGGAAAGGGGGGGGGGGTCTCATTCTTGATGGACTTTACAAATAGATATAGCACTGTCTTATAGTTCTCTCTGACTGAATATATATCTGAAATGAGGATGATGGACTGTTGTGCTGTCATCCAATTGCGTGTGGAACATAGCCGCTAGATGTAGGCTATGTCTAAGATTTTTTCCCGCTATGTGATGATGATGATGATACACGATGATGATGTCGGCATCTTAATTTGGGCCACCTTCGCTATGTAGACGTCTTCAGATTAACGTGAATCTGCATTTGAAATGGGAATTCTACCAATGTCTGTTTAGCTCTCATGATATTAGCTCATAGAGCCAGGACTAGGTAAAGGGCGTTCTGTAATGGCTGGTTGTAAATATTCGAGCTGTACATCCAATCTTTTGTGAGTTCTTGCTCTTCGTTTGTCGGCAAAGTTGGAATCCCAACAGTGTTTGTACGTCTTGCATACAATGTAGGTTGCCGTCCCTGGTTTGCAGAAAGAATCTGGATCTTGCAATCGCTTATAGGGATTTGAGTGTTACCAGTCCGGAGCTTTGCAGACGAAATGGGTGGTTTAATGATATCCACTCTTCTGTACTAGCTTTTGTTTTAAGCTGCACAGCAACCTTAATCTCTTCCAGAGGTAGTTAGGTGTATATAGGACAACTACTGCCGTTATCACTTTCCGTTGTGTAGTTTCATGACCACTGCTGTACTTCATGACATGCAGGGGGATAACCGACAGTTTACTTCCCAGCTGTCGTGGGACATTATAAGATGAGTTACTTCCCTCGGTTATAGTCGGGCTTTACTTCTCCAGGCCTTTTCTAAAATTGTAGGCCTGGTTTTACCATAATATTGTAAGCCAATGTTTCCCTTCGCAAAACTGTGCTTTCCTTCAGGGCCTTTAAGAGTAAAAAACAAACAAACGTATGTATATTTGACAGCGTATCAAGTGTCATTGTAACAAACACACACAGAGAACATAAAAAATACAGGAATGGGGATGGGGTGGCTTTCCCCCACCTTTTCCTCTCTGTGAATTAAGCTGTCCCTAACCCCGATTTGCAAGGGGGGGGGGGGTCGAGTTATTGTCTGTAACCTAGCCGTACGTTGGTCTGGGGTTTCGTGACTATTCCATCTACTGACGTTACCAAATGTCACGATAAGACCCGACGCGCAAACAAACACAGACACCACGAAATAGTTCTCTCACGGCACATGGGACACACCCAAACATATGAGAGAACCCACATAATCTTGCTCTAGAAAAGTGCAGTAATCACCCACGGAACATGGGTCCACCCTCCTCCCATTTCCTTTTTGTAGCAGGGGGAGGTGGGGGGTCAAATATCTTCTTCTTGTAGCATCACACACGGCACGACTTAACTGAACATAAAATCATGGTCACTTATGCGTCCCCACAACTTGGCGTTGCTACCACAACATGCTGATGCGCCAAGTTATCTGAACACATAGGGCGTCCACTTCTCGTCCTCTATGAGATTATACTCATAGACAAACACCATCACACCAATTTTCCTGCCTATTCTTTAAACAGGTTACAACATGATTCACACTCCTTGTACCAGTACAACAGGTGTGAATGACTAAAATGCACCCTTGAGTACACAATCGTTCACTAAAAGCCTAGTAAAGCTAAGTTCTCTATTTAGAGCATCTTGGTTCAAATATTAAGTTACAGTGAACAGATATTTCTGCATTCCAAATGCAGATGATAGTGGGAATATGTTTTCCCCAAAAGATATTAGCATCATAGCCGGATAACAATGTAAGCATAGAAACCAGTAGGAGTGGTATCGACATTTTTTCTGCAGAAACGAAAGTCCGGCTATCTTTTCAAGAAGTAACTTTGTCGTTATCATCTTCAACAAAATTTACATCAAATACATATATTCTATTTATCATAAAATACAGGTATTACATTCAAAAAGACTTATTAGCTTACCATAGTACCTGAAGGCACAGTTAGGTAACAATCACTTCCTAACGAACTACATCTGACTTGATGGAGATTCAAAATTCAAGTGACGATTCTTTACCTAGCCCCGGATTTTAACCTGCTAACGCTGATCTATTTTGAGCTAACCGCGTTAGATTTCATTTGTTCGTGCGGTACGATATGCGTCGCCTTTTAAGGAAATGATAAACAGACCCGCGTGAAATGGCATTTCTTAGAAATGGCCGCTACAACGTTGTATGCAAATGTCTGCAAACTGTTCGAGAATGTCAGCCATGTTACAGGATTCAAGGGCGTTTGGGAAGAAGTGTATGGTGTGTGGGTTTGTGATATGTGTGCGGTGTGTTGGCGGGGATGTGTGCATGGGTGGGGGATATGTGGAGATGAGTAGGGGATGTGTGGTGGTTGGGGGCAGTATGTGTGGGTGGTGAGGGTGTGTGGGTGAGAGATGTGTGCTTGGATGGGGAATGCGTGGGGGTGTGAGTGGCTTAGGGATGTGTAGGTGGGTGAGATATGTGTATGTGTCGGGGTGGGATGCGTGAGTGGGTGGAGGATGTGTGTGGGTAGGGGTATTGTGATCGAGAGATGTTTGGTTGGGGGTGGGTGGGTGGGGGTGTGTGGGCGCATAGTGGAGGATGTGTGGGTGAGTGAGTGTGTGTTGGTGGATGGGTCGGGAATATGTGTGTGGGTGGGGAGAGGTGTGTGGTGTGTTTGTTGGGGATTTGTGGTGGTATGTGGATGTGGGATGTGTTCGTGAGAGATATGTGTGTGTTTGTGTTTGTGGTGCGTGGGTTGGGAATATTGCGTGGTAGGGGATGCATGTGATGTGCGGGTAGGGTATGTGCCTGGTGGGGAATTGGGTTAGGGCATATGTGGGTGTGTGGAGGATGTATGTGTGGGTGGTGGGGTGTGTGTGAGTGGATTGGGGATGTATAGGTAGTTAGGGAGATGTGTGTGTGTGTGTGTGGGTAGGGAGATGTCAGTTAATGGGGATGTGTGTGTATTTACTGGGGATGTGTGAGTGGATGTGCGATGTGTAGGTTGGTGGGAGATGTGTGTGCGTGGGTGGGGAATATGTGGTCGATGGAGGTGTGGCTGGGGGATGGGGGGTTAGAGGTGTGGGTGGGGAGAGGATATGTGGGTTAGGATGTGTGTGGGTGGGCGTGGGATGTGTGGGTTGGTGGTTGATGTTTATGGGTGGCGAGTGTCTTTTGGTTGGGAGAACAGGTGAGGGCAGTGTGTGTGGGTGGGGGATGTGCGGGAGGGGCATGGGTCGGTTGGTGGGATATGTTTGTCCCTGGGTGTGTGTGTGTGTGGGTAGGTGTGGGTGTGTGTGTAGGTGGGTTGTTGTGTTGGTAGTTGGGAGATGGGCCTCATAACATGGTAATTTGCATTGGTTATGTTTACAACATTCATTTCAATGTTTATTTTTCTTCCTATGTAAATGTATAATGCTCTTGATGAACAAAAGATGGGTGATTGAAAGGGCCGAATGTAAGACGGGCCTGCGTGCCCAATTTGTGACCATTTTAAAATAAAATTGATTTGATTTGATTTCTATCTATCTATCTATCTATCTATCTATCTATCTATCTATCTGTCTATCTATCTATCTATCTATCTACCTACCTACCTACCTACCTATTTATCTACCTATCTATCTATCTTTCTATTTATCTATCTATCTATCTATCTATCTATGCAGCCCTTGAGCATGTTTACCAACTTCCTGATCCGGATGATGCACTAGCTTACTGGACAAAGACAGTATACAATGTATTTGATAAACATGTGCCAGTCAAAGAAGTTCGAGTCAAGAATCAACATAAATCCCCATGGGTCACCAGCGAAGTTCTCGAAATCATGAGAGAACGAGATGCAGCACACAAAAATAAAGATTTTATCGATTACCGCAGACTAAGAAATAAAGTTAAATATGAAATTCGTAGGATAAAGAAAGATCATTTCAAACATTTGATTGTAGATAAATCAAATAACACAAATATATGGAAGGCTATTAACTCGCTAACCAACAAGAAACACTCTTCAGAGTCAGCAATACCAAACATTATAACATGCGAGGATTTCAGTTACTTCTTTCAATCAGAAATAGAGAATCTAACGTCCTCAATACCAGACTCAGTATGTAATTTAAGTTCACTGTCATCATTCTGTGAAGGGAAGTGCTCTAGAAATATTCCCCCTGAGATTCCCTTGATGTCTGGTGCAGAAGTATATAATTATCTCTCGAATCTAAAAGCAACAAATTCAGAAGGCCTAGATGGTATCAGTAATACAATTCTTCGGTGTGCTGCACCAATTATTAGTGAGTCCTTAACGTTCATGTATAACCAGTGGCTGTCGAAAAACTACTTTCCATCTGCCTTTAAAGTTGCTAAAGTTTATCCTCTACTTAAAAATGGCTCAACTGATAATAGCGTCTTTGGTAATTATAGACCTAATTCCTTACTGTCGTCGCTATCAAAATCATTAGAAAAACACATGCATAAAATAACACTACATCATTTAATTAACAACGATCTAATAATTGACAGTCAATCTGGGTTTCGACCTAAATATTCTTGCCATAGTGCCCTTACAAAAATGACCGATAACTGGCATCTTTGTATCAACAATGGCAACATTTGTGGAGCAGTATTTGTAGACTTTAAAAAGGTCTTTGATATGGTAGATCATGATATCTTAATTAGAAAACTAAAACAAATGAAGACTAGCACCAATATGGTGAACCTCATTACATCATTTTTATCTGACAGACAACAATTAGTGTCCTTCAATAACTGTCTATCAAGACCCACAAAACTTAATATTGGTGTGCCTCAGGGCTCAATACTAGGTCCGCTGCTTTCTGCAGTGTATATTAACGATCTTCCTTTATATCTCAATACTTCATGTGACCTATATGCGGACGGGGTAGAGAATGGGCAGAGGTGTGTCAAAGAATAAGCACAGACAAGTCACTGAAATTGTTCTGGCGACTACATAAAAGCATGAGTGGTGTAGTCAAGAATAAGAGCATTTCTGACTTCCAAGGTGCTGACCTCATCTGGCAGAGGACTGACGAGGACAAGGGCAAAGCCCTCTTTGAACGCTATCTTGAGCAGAGCAACCAGACAGACATGGGAGGCCGAAATCTGGCCAAGGAGGTCACCTCAGACAGATGCAAGGCCCAGAACACTTCGGATGAAGACACAGTGACAGTGACAGAAATCAAGACTGTACTTCGACGATCAAAAAACAGTGCTCCAGGTCCTGATGACATAAGATACGACGACATCAATAGGTGTACCGACAATGAGCTAGAGAAACTAGCAGACATGTACAACAACAGTATAGGGAGTGCTAGCATCAAGGAGGAACGGTTACACAGCTATCTGATTCCCTTGCCGAAGCCTGACAAAGACCACAAAAAAATTCAGGGATATCGAATTATAACCATGCAGAATACAATAGGCAAGCTGCTGGAGAAGGTAATTGCCAGGAAAATATCAAGCCAGCTAGAGAGACAAGGTGTTTTCCCACCTACCCTGGGTGGGTACCGTCCAAAAAGAGAAACTTGGACCAATGCAGCAGTCTTTGCCCATGATGTCTATGAAGGTTTCCACTCAGGCACTGAAACCGTTGCTGCAGCGATTGATCTTGAGGACGCATGCAACAGAGTACCATTGGATTTTTTAATGTTTCAGCTTCTTGAACTAAACGTAAGTCCATTCCTCCTTAGTTGGATCGCTGCAGCCCTCTTCCAACGGAAAGTAGTTTTTAGATGTGGCAGTTGGACTTCGGAACCAACAACAATATATTCTGGCCTACCACAGCGATCACCATTATCTCCGGTACTGTTCAACGCCTACACAGTGAGAATCACCAGTGAGCAGATCACTGGACCTGGCAGGACATTGTCATATGCCGATGATGTTTTAATGTATCGTCAGGGTAAGGATAGAGAGGAGGTTGCTGTGGAACTACAAACCGAACTCAATCGCATAAGTACTTGGTGTGATGAAGCTGGGGCAATGGTCAACCCAACAAAGGCAACAGTGACTTGGTTCTCGTTGAATAATCATATTGTCAACACTCCAACGCCAACTGTAATGCTGTGTTCAGAGACGGTGGAAAGAACGCAGGCAACGAATTACCTGGGGATACGGTTTGATCGAAGCCTTGCTTATAATGTGCACATAGAGCAGGTGATAACAAAGGCCAAGCGGGGTTTGGCTGCGATGCGGGTGATGGCGGCAGCAAACTGTGAGCAGCGCCATCTATGTCTTCTGTACGAGGGGCTGGTCATGTCTGTTTTGGAGTATGCAATGGCAATCCTGACTCTCAGCCATAAGCAGATAGAAAGGATGGAAAGGATACAGAATGAAGCTATGCGCATTATTCTTGGATGTACAAGAGATACAGCATGCAGGGCGATGCGCTACCTTCTTGATTTTCCAACCATTGAAGAGAGAATACAAGTTTGCAGGGCACGCGCCTACCTCAGAATTAACGCAAACACACAAAATCCACTGCATAGTGAAATTAGGAAGGTGAAGGGCAGCAGGTTAAAAAGAGGACGGTCGTGGATGGGTCAAGCCGAAGATATTTTTCAACAGGTGTGTTCACTTGAGGACTTAGAACCTGGCGATGAGTGGGTGCAAGTGCCAACAGACTTCTGCACATCCTTTTCAGTTTGCATCCAACTAGATAGAAAATGCAGACAAGAAAATCCGGCTGCTGTAGAGGCTGAAGTACAAGCGTTGATTTTTGAGAATTCGCTAGACGGTCATCTACACAGATGGGTCGGTCGTCCGACATGTGAGAAGCTCATGGGCCTTTACAGCTTGGGCCGGAGGGAGAATTGTGAAGGAGGACTCTGGTGCTTTCACTGAAACCACAAGTAGCCTGACCATGGAAGTCATGGCAGTAAGTAAAGCAATAACATGGCTCGAGACACAGACATTCACTAGGGCTTGTTTCCTTAGCGACTCAATGAACATGATCAAGAGGATAGAGGAAATGTCGATCCGAAGAGAATGGTTGCTGCCTCTAGAGCGGTCTCGGCTGGCAAAGATTAGTTTCATCTTCGTGCCAGGGCATGCGGGAGTACAAGGAAATGAGCGGGCTGACAAGCTCGCAGGTGAGGCTACTGTGAAGGGAGGCGCGCCATGGACCAGGCTGACATTCTGAATGCTCTACAAGAAGTAAGACTTTTGCGAGAACCAAGTGATGACTGTGAATCTACAATAATGGCCAGACTGCGAGAGCAGCAAATGAAAAGAGGGGTGGCCAAACAAGAACACTACGCAGGAAGCCAAAGAAGATTGATAAACCAACACAGAACTGGCGTCGTTAGCCGCTACACGCTGCGGGATTTGCTGAGGAGGGGATCAGAGCACTTATGGACTGAATGGTTCGATGTGCAATGAGGATGATCTGTCGACTAACTAACTAACTAACTATATGCGGACGACTGCACTATTTACACTAGTCAAGAGAACCTTAGTGACTTAGAGAGCTCTTTACAAAACGAACTTGCAACCTTAGTATATGGAGCAATGAAAACCGCATGTTAATTAACATCGACAAAACCAAATCCATGCTAATAACGACCAGACAAAAACTACAGACCCTAGCCATAACTGGGACACCGCTCGAGCTCCACGTGTACACGTTACCTATAATTAATGTAAATGAACATAAGAAAATTGGGTCTTTTAATTGACAGATATTTAAACTGGAGCTCTCATGTTCACGACCTTACCAAGAGAATAGCACAAAAAGTTTATCAACTTGCTAACATTCAACACTTTTTTGGATGAAAGCACACGAAAAATATTCTATGCATCCTATATCCAATCACCTCTCGATTATTGTTCCACAGTCTGGGATAGTTGCCTTAAATCTAATATGAAACGATTGTGTTCGCTTCAATATCGCACTATACGTCTAGTTTCTAGCATAAAGCACGTTGAAAGTAATAAATTATACAGCCATCTAAGACTTCTACCACTTCGAAAGGGCTTCCTTTTCAACAAAGCCAAATTAGTGAATAAAATTATATCTGAAAATACCCCAGAGTATCTTCTACCGTTAATACAATCTAATGCAATGAACAGTAAGCGCTTAAATTTATTACAGGTTCCTATGTCTAGATTGGACTTATACAAAACTTGTTTTGCATATTCTGGTGCTCACTTGTGGAATAGCCTTCCACCAGATCTGAAAACTCCAATGAGTCCCTACACATTCAACCGAAAACTCTTTCAATACTTACTTCATACCGACTATATGCCTCCATAAGTCACCCTCTGGTATCATTTTCTCACTATCATTCTTCTGGCCGAGAGGAGCGGCTGGCCGAGAGGCTAGAACGCCGGACTCTCATTCGGGAGGCCCGGGTTCGATCCCTCGGTAAGGTGTCGGATTTTTTTCTGTCGGGGGCAAAAAGAAAATCCTAACCTGCACAGTTCGCGGCGACTGCACTAGCCAGGCGGCCTTTATTCCTCAGGCTCAAAGACCCCTCTGCCATACACCGCAAGGTACTATATTGGCAGTAAATGACAGTCTTGATTCTTCACTGTATGTGTGTGAGCGAGAGAGAGTGGGTGAGAGAGTGAGTGAGAAAGATTGTGAGTGGAAGAATTAGTATGAGACAGGGAGACTGAGAGAGTATGCGTGCGCGTGTGCCTGAGTGAGTGTAAAAGTGAGTGAGTGTGTGTGGACGTATGTGTGAGAGATTGAGTGAGAGAATGAGTGAATCTGAGAGAGTGGGTGTGTTGTGTGTCTGCCTGTCTGTGTGATAGAGTGAGAAAGTGAGTGAGTGAGTGTGAGTTAGATAGTCAGTGAGTGAGTGAGTAAGGGAGCGTGAGTGAGGGAGAGAGAATTTGTGAGTATGCGTGTATGTGTGCGAGTGAGTAAGTGTGAGAGCGAGTAAGTGTGTAAGAGAGAGAGTGTGGGTGAGTGAGAGAGTGCATGAGAAAGTGAATGAGTGAGAGTGAGTTGGTGTGTGTGTGCGTTTACTTGTCTGTGTGTGCGAATAAGAGAGTGAGTTAGTTTGATTTAGAGAGTGAACGAGTGTATGAGTGAGAGAGAGACAGACAGACAGACAGACAGACAGAGAGAGAGAGAGAGAGAGAGAGAGAGAGAGAGAGAGAGAGAGCGTGAGTGTAAGTGGGATGGTAAGTGAGAGATTGAGTGAGAGGGAATATGTGAGTATGTTTGTGGGTAAATGATGGCGAATGTGAGAGCGAGTGCGTGTAAGCATGAGAGAGAGAAATATTGAGTGGGAGAGAGGGAGAGAATGAGACAATGAGAGAGTTAGTGTGCCAATGTGCGTGAAAGAAAATTAATAGAGAGAGAGAGAGAAAGAGAGAGAGAGAGAGAGAGAGAGAGAGAGAGAGAGAGAGAGAGAGAGAGAGAGAGAGAGAGAGAGAGAGAGTTGAATTACATCACTAATTTTTACGCTACACAATGTATATGTACTAATTTTTCTCCACTTCTTACAATTTTTACTAGAATGCTCACGACAATCATCAGTGTCTCAACTGTGTGTAAAGTGTGGGAGTTTTTTCTTATTAGTTTCAGTGATCATGTATGTGTGTAGATGTGAGGATGTTTGTGTGGGTGTGTATGTGAGGGATGTGTGTGGGGAATGTATATGTGGAGGGGTGGTATGTGGGGGATGTGTATGAGTTTATGGGTGATGTGTGGATGGGTGAAAGGATGTGTAGTCGGTGGGAGATGTATGTGTGTGTGAGGGATGTGTGTGTATTGGGGGGATATTTGGGAGGATTATTGGAAGTATGTGGGTGTTGGTGGGTTGGGGGTGTGGGTAGGGAATGTGTTTTTGGGTGGGTGAATGGGTGTGTAGGAGATTGTGTGGGTTAGGGGATGGGTGTTTAATGGGTGTGAGGGATGAGTGTGGGGGTGTCTGTGAATGGGATATTTCTGTGTGTAAGGGATTGTGTGAGTGTGGATGGGGTAAATGTGAGTGGGTGGAGGATGTATGTGTGCGTGGTGAGGATGTTTGTAGGTGGGGGTGTGTGAGTGGGTGGGGAGATGTGTGGATGAGGGATGTGTGGGTGGAGATGTGTATGAGGAATGCAGGTGGGGGATGTATGTGTGCGAGTGTGTGTGTGAGGGGAAAGTGTTTATGGGTGAAGTTTTGTGTGGGACAGGGGATGTGTGGGAGGTGTCGGATGTGCAGGTGGATGATGGATGTATGTGAGGATGGGGGATGTGTGTTTGGCTGGGTGGTTGGGATGTGTGTGGGTGGAAGGGTAGATGAGAGGTGCATGTGTTGATGGGCGGGTGGGTGATGTGTGGGTGTGAGTGGTTCATGGATGAGTATGTGATTGGGTGGATGTGTGTTAGAGATGAGTGTATGGTTGGGGGTGTGTGTTTGTGGGAAGATGTCTGTGAGCGGCGGATGTGTGTGGGTGGGGTATATGTGGGTGGTGGGGTGTGTGTGTGGGTGGGAGGTGTGTGTGTTTTGGTGTTTATGGGTGGGGGATATGTGTGGGCAGGTGGGGAGACGTGTTTGTGGGTGGGGATGTGTATATAGGTGGGGGATGTGTAGTTGAGAGGTGGCGGATATTGTGTGGGTAAGTGAGTGTAGGTTGGCTGATGTGTGTGTGGGTGGGTGAGGAAAATTGTGAGGGTGCGGGATGTATATGTGGATAGGTGCGGGATGTGTTGGTTGACGGGGGTATTTGTGTATGGTTTTGTGATGTGTGTTGTGTTGGGTGGTTGCGGGTGTGTAGAGAATATGTGGGTGGGTGTGTGCGTGTCGGTTATGGGATGGGTGGGGGATGTATGTGTGGGTTGGGAAATGTGTGTGGGTGGGGGATCAGTGGGTTTGTGGCGGCATGTATGTTTGCCTGAGTCTGTGTGAGTGCGTGGAGGTATGTGTGGGTGGGTGGGGGTGTGATGGGTGGGGGATGTGTCTCACAACATTGCAATATGCACAGTTTTTGTTAACTTTCATTTAACAAATGTTTTTTTTTTCTTTTCCCATGTTAATGTATCATGCATAACATGCATTGTTTATGCTTACAACATCCATTAGACAATGTTTTTTTCCCTATGTAAATGTAACATGCACATTTGATGAATGAAAGATGAGTGATCGAAAGGGCCGAATGTAAGACGGGCCTGCGTGCCCAATTTGTTACCCTTTTAAAGTAAAGTTTGTTCTATCTATCTATCTATCTATCTATCTATCTATCTATCTATCTATCTATCTATCTATCTATCTATCTATCTATATATCTGTCTTTCTGTCTATCTCTCTATCTATCTGTCTATCTATCTATCTATCTATCTATCTATCTATCTTAACAAGTTGTTAATACATCTGTTTCTTTTTCTGATCCAGATGAGCATTTATGTGTCTCTCTTTCTACAAAAATGGTATAATCAAATGATGGTTTAGTTTATCGCAAGTTATGAAGAATTATGATCACAGATGACCGTGATACAAGTGATATGATTATGTATGGACTTTCCGTTGGTGTCTACAGCTAGTGATAAAAAAATCAATGACAAATGTGGGTCAATATGATTGCCTTCCAGTTCAGAAGTCCTTGCTATTTAAGAGGAAATTAAGGCGGATACACAGGTCAGATGAAATAATCAAGACAACTGAAACATTTTATTACAATCAGATAATTCCATATTCTCAAGACACAGAGAAGTTGCGTCTAGCAGGAGCTCATTCTTTCTTAAATTGTAAGTGAATCGTTATCTCATCTCATCTCATCATGTTCCTCTTGTACCTTGCGGTGTCGTTATGACCATTTGAAAATAAAGTTCGTACATTCGTTATCTTGGCAGCGAAATTCTCAACACAAAACACATATGTATTTGTTGCTTCTGTTTCTCGTTTTCTTGCAAACAGAAGCTGTTGAACATGTCTTCTTCGTCAGCGATCAGCGTTTGCCATACGTCTATTCCAGCATGGGTCACGAAGAGGACGATCCGCTTGAGGTCTTCACTGGCCCCTCAGAGTGTATCTCGAAGGGTCGCTACTATGGGCCAAGTTTCCTCTGTCTGTCTCTCTCCCTGTCTCTCTCTCTCTCTCTGTCTCTTGCTCTGTCTTTCTGTCTCTCTTTGTATGTCTGTCTCTCTTTGTATGTCTGTCTCTCTTTGTATGTCTGTCTTTATGTCTGTCTCTTTTGTCTCTCTCTGTCACTCTCTGTCTTGTTCTCTCTCTCTGTCTCACCCTCTCTCTATGACTCTGTCTCCCTCTCTGTCTCTCTTCATATCTATGTTTCTCTATGTCTCGCTGTATCACTCTCCCTCTCTATGTCTCTCTCTCGACTTCTCTTTGTCTCTTGCTACCTCTCTTTGTCTCTCTCTGTCTCTATCCCTCTCTCTCTGTCTCTCTCAGTCTCTTTCTGTCGTTGTCTGACTCAATCTCCCTCTCTCTGTCTCTCTCAGTTTTTATCTTTGTCTATCTCTTTCTCTCTCTCTATATTTCTCGCTGTCCCTCTGTCTCTCTCTGCCTCTGTCTCTCTGTCTCTCTCTAGGTCTGTTTGTCTCTGTCTCTTTCTATGCCTTTCTGTCACCCTGTCTGTCACTTTCTGCCTCTCTCTGTCTCTCTGTCTTTGTTTGTCAGTGTGTCTCTCCCTGACTCTCTCTCTGCCACTCTCTGTTTCTCTCTCTATCTCTTTATGTCTGTCTGTCTCTGTCTGTCACTCTCTGTCTCTATATCTCCCTGTCTCTCTGTCTCTCACTGTCTTACTGTCTCTCTCTGTCTGTGTCTGTCTCTCTGTCTGTCTGTCTCTCTTGTCCCTCTATGTCTTTCTCTCTCTGTCTCTTTAAATGTCTCTCGCAATTTCTCTCTGGTTTTCTCAGTCTCTCTCTCTCTCTCTCTCTCTCTCTCTCTTAATATATCTGTTTCTCTACATCTGTCTCTCTAGCTCTCTCTGTTTGTCTCTCTCTCTCTCTCTATCACTTTCTCATTATCTCCTCTGTCACTCTCTGTCTCTTTATGTACCTGTCTCTCAACGTCTCTATCTCTATGTATCTCTGTGTCCTTCAGCAGCTAAAGAGATACAATCCTGCAGCCCTGCACCAAGCATTCATGATATCACTCCAGCAAAGACATTTTCCTGCCCCCTCTAACAGCCTTAACTATTTCTAAATAAAGTTTCAAAATCCCTGCAATTTGTATACCACAAGCGATATCCTCCTTTTAGTTTATAATGTTCGCCAATCACGATCAGTGGCTCAACAAAAATGGTCTATATATAGGCCATCTCAACATCTTTCATCTGCTCAACAAATTACCTGAGCTCTCGGTAATACTGTCCAAACAGTTCCATGTGTTTGGAATCACAGAAAGTCGTCTTAACGACAAAATAACCGACTCCGAAGTCTCACTTAAGGGGTTTAAAGTAATTCGGAAAGATGCAAATCAAAAATTAGAGACAGGTATTGCTGTATACATTTCCAATTCCCTCAACTGGTCCCGTAGAAGTGATCTCGAGACAGTAGAGATAGAATGTGTTTGGTTAGAGGTGAAGCCAGCCAGCCAACAACCGTTTCTCATTGGATACCTATATAGGAATCCTTGTGCTGGTTACAGTTGGTATGACTGCTTCACTACAATGATGGATAGAGTGTTTACAGCAGGTAGAGAAGTTATGATACTAGGTGACTTCAACATAGATATTAGTAAATCCAACCAGACATGGGACGATATCATTCTTTCTTACAATTTCAAACAACTAATAAACCGTCCTACAAGGGTTACTGACACATCCTCAACTATAATTGATCATATATATGTTACTTGTCCAGATAATATTATTGAATGTGCTGTTCCTGTTAGTACAGTTAGTGACCACTACCCGGTATGTTGTACATGGTCAAGAATTGGGTTCAAATCTCTTAAATATAAACATGTAAGTATCAAATTTAGACATTTTAAAGCATTCAACCAAGATTTATTTTTGCAAGACTTAAGAAAAGCAGCCCTTGATCACGTTCACCAACTTCCTGACCCGGACGATGCATTAGCTTTCTGGACGAAGACAGTCTACAATGTGTTCGATAAACACGTGCCAATCAAAGAAGTTCGAGTCAAAAATCAACATAAATCCCCATGGGTCACTAGAGAAGTTCTGGAAATCATGAGAGAGCGAGATACAGCACACAAAAATAAAGACTTCATCAATTACCGCAGACTAAGGAATAAAGTTAAATATGAAATTCGTAGGATAAAAAAAGATCATTTTAAAAATTTGATTGTAGATAATTCAAACAGTACAAATATATGGAAGGCTATTAACTTGCTAACCAATAAGAAACGCCCTACAGAATCAGCAATATCAAATTCTATAACATGCGATGAATTCAGTTGGTTCTTTCAATCAGAAATAGAGAATCTAAAGTCTTCAATACCAGACTCATCGTGTAATTTAAGTTCACTGGCATCATTCTGTGAGGAGAAGTGCACCAGAAATATTCCCGCTGAGATTCCTTTAATGTCTGTTGCAGACGTTTATCTCTTAAACCTCAAATCAACAAACTCACACGGCCTAGATGGTATCAGTAATAGAATTCTTCGTTGTGCTGCACCAGTCATTACCGAGTCCTTAACGTTCATATATAGCCAGTGCCTGGCCAAAAACTACTTTCCATCTGCATTTAAAATTGCTAAAGTGTTTCCGCTAATTAAAAATGGCTCAATAGATAATAGCGTTTTGGGTAATTATAGACCTATTTCCTTACTATCGTCGCTATCAAAACCACTAGAAAAACACATTCATAAAATAACGTTACACCATTTAATTAACAACAATCTAATAATTAACAGTCAATCTGGGCTTCGACCTAAATATTCTTGCCATAGTGCTCTAACAAAAATGACCGATAACTGGCACTTAAACATCAACAACGGTAGAATTTGATGAGCGGTGTTTGTAGACTTTAAAAAAGCTTTTGATATGGTAGATCACGATATTCTAATTAGAAAACTAAAACAAATAAAGACAAGCACCAACATGGTGAACATAATTACGTCATTTCTATCCGACAGACAACAAGTCGTGTCCTTCAACAACTGTCTATCAAGACCCACACAGCTTAATATTGGTGTGCCTGAGGGCTCAATACTAGGTCCGTTGCTTTTGCAGTTTATATTAATGATCTTCCTTTATGTATCAATACAACTTGTGATCTATTTGCAGACGACTGTACTATATATACTAGTCAAGAAAACCGTAGTGAATTAGAGAATTCTTTACAAAAGGAACTTGATATTCTTACTAGATGGAGCAATGAAAACCGCATGCAAATTAACATTGACAAAACCAAATCCATGCTAATAACGACCAGACAAAAACTGCAGACACTAGCCATAACTGGAGCACCGCTCGAACTCCGCATAGGCACGTTACCTATAGTTAATGTGACTGAACATAAAACACTAGGTCTTTTAATTGACAGCCATTTGAACTGGAGCTCTCATGTTCACGCTCTTACCAAGAAAATAGCACAAAAAGTTTACCAACTTGCTAAAATTCAGCACTTCCTGGACGAAAGCACACGAAAAATATTCTATGCATGCTATATCCAATCACATCTCGATTACTGTTCCACAGTTTGGGATGGTTGCCCTAAATCTAATTGAAAACGACTATGTTCTCTACAAATCCGCGCTATTCGTCTGGTTTCTGGCATAAAGCACGTTGAAAGTAATAATTTGTACAGTCATCTAAGACTTCTACCACTTCAAAAGCGCTTCCTTTTCAACAAAGCCAAATTAGTGAATAAAATTATATCTCAAAATACCCCAGAGTATCTTCTGCCGCTGATTCAATCTAATGCAATGAACAGCAAGCGCCTACATTTGTTACATGTCTCAAAGCCTAGATTGGACCTATACAAAACATGTTTCGCCTATTCTGGTGCTCACTTATGGAATGAGCTGCCTCCAGATCTGAAAACTCCAATGAGTTCCTACACATTTAACCGAAAACTCTTTCAATACTTAATCCATATCGACTATATGCCACCATAATTGATTTACTGGTATAATTGTTCATTATAATTGTTTAACTATAATTGTTCACTATATATGTGTGTGCGTGTGGGAGCGAGCGAGAGAGAGAGAGAGAGAGAGAGAGAGAGAGAGAGAGAGAAAGTGTGTGTCAGAGAGAGGGAGAGAGTGAATGTGTGTGTGCGCACGTGCATGCGTGTGTGTGGAGAGAGTGATTGAGCGAGAAATGGTGGGGGAATGTGTCAGTGCATGCATTCGTACGTGTATGTGTGAGAGTGAGTAAGGGGGTGTGTGCGTGCGTGCATGCGTTCATGCGTACGTGTATGTGTGAGAGAGTGTGATTGAGAGAGTGAGTGTGTGTGTGAAGGATTGTGTGTGAGAGAGTGAGACAGTGGGAGAGTTGATGTGTTAGTGTGTGTGTGTGAGCGCGCGCATGCGTGTGAGTGTGTGTATATGAAAGAATACAGAGAGAGAAAGAGAGAGAGAGAGAGAGAGAGAGAGAGAGAGAGAGAGCTGAGCAGATGCATGTCATGTAACACGAATGTTATGTAACACGTGAATCCATATGTTTGTGTATTCTCATCTGTCATATTGTCAGTTAAATACCATTTTATTTTATCATGCATAATATAAACTCATGTTCATTACTGTAGTTTGAGTGAGAGAGTCAGTGAGTGTGAATGAGAGACAGAATGAGTGAGCGGGAGAGTGAATGAGTGAGCGTGAGAGTGAATGAGTGAGCGCGAGAGTGAATGAGTGAGCGCGAGAGTGAATGAGTGAGCGCGAGAGTGAATGAGTGAGCGTGAGAGTGAATGAGTGAGCATGAGAGTGAATGAGTGAGCGTGAGAGAAAGAGAGAGTGTGGTGTGTGTGTGTGTGTGTGTGTGTGTGTGTGTGTGTGTGTGTGTGTGTGTGTGTGTGTGTGTGTGTGTGTGTGTGTGTGTGTGGGCATCACTAGTTTTACGTCACATACTTTTTATGTACACATTTTTCTCCATGTTTAACATTTTTATGAGACTGCTCATGACAAGTGTCAGTGTATGTGTGTGAGTAAAGTGTGGGAGTTTGTTCATACTAGTTTCAATGCTAACTTGAGACATTTTGTATGTGTCTAGATGTGAGGAGGTGTGAGTGTGTGTGGAGGATGTGTGTGAGTGTGGGGATATGTGTGGGTGGGGGTATGCATTTGGATGGGTTGGAGTGTGTGGGTTTTGGTGGCTAGTGATATTTGTGGGTGTTGGTGGGATGTGTGGATGGATGCGTGGGGGTGAAAGTAGGGGTGTGGGAACGGGTGTGGGGGATGTGTATATGGGTGGAGGATATGTGTATGGGATGGATGCGGGGGATGTGTATTTATGTGGGTGGAGATGTGTGGATGGTTTGAGGAAGTATGTGTGGGTGGCGGGGTTGTGTGGGTAGGGAATTGTGTTGGGTGGATTGGGGATGCAAGGGCGGGTGGGGAGAAGTGTATGGTGTGTGGGTGTGCGATATGTGTGCGGTGTGTTGTGCTGGATGTGTGCATGATGTGTGGGTGGAGGGTATGTTTTTGGTGGTATGGGTGAGGATATGTGTGTGGGTGGAGGATAGTGGGTGGTATGGGGGATGTGTGTGATGAGTGCGGGGAATGTGTGTATGGGTGGGGTATATGTGGAGGTGAGTAGGGGATGTGTGGTCGTTGGGGGAAGTATGTGGGGGTGTGTGGGTGGGAAATGTGTGCGTGGATGGGGAATGAGTGGGTGAGGGTGTGTGAGTGGCTTAGGGATGTGTAGGTCGGTGAGGGAGTTGTATGTGTCGGGATGGGATGTGTGAGTGGGTGGGGGATGTTTGTGGGTAGGGGTATTGTGATCGAGAGATGTTTGGTTGGGGGTGCGTGGGTGGGTGGGGGTGTGAGTGCGTAGTGGAGGATGTATGCGTGAGTGAGTGTGTGTTGGTGGACGGGTAGGGAATGCGTGTGTGGGTGGGGAGAGGTGTGTGGTGTGTTGGTTGGGGATATTGTGTGGGTGAGTTATGTGTGTGTTTTGTGGTGTGTGAGTGGGGGTATGTGGGGTGGATGGGTAAGGTTATCTGTGTAGGTGTGGGTGGGAATATTGTGTGGTATCTGGGTGGGGGATATGTGTGTGGTGTGTAAGTGGGGATGTGTTGGTGAGGGATATGTGTGTGTGTGGTGCGTGGGTTGGGAATATTGCGTGGTATGGGGTGTATGTGATGTGAGGGTGGGGGATTGGGTTAAGGCATGTGTGGGTGGGTGAAAGTTGTATGTGTGGGTGGTGGGGTGTGTGTGAGTGGTTTGGAGATTTATGGGTGGTTAGGGAGATGTGTGTGTGTGGGGGGGGGGGGTAGGGACATGTCAGTTGGTGGGGATGTGTGTGTATGGTTTGGGGATGTGTGAGTGGATGTGCGATGTCTGGGTTGGTAGGGGAATTGTGTGCGTGGGTGGGGAATATGTGGTCGATGGAGATGTGGCTGGGGGATAATTGGTTTGAGGTGTGGGTGGGGAGATGATGTGTGGGTTATGATGTGGATGGGCGTGGGATGTGTGGGTTAGTGGGGGAATGTTTGTGGGTGGCGAGTGTATTTTGGTTGGGGGATCAGATGAGGGTAGTGTGTGTGGGTGGGGGATGTGCGCGAGGGGGATGGGTCGGTTGTTGGGGTATGTATGTGTCCCTGGTGTGCGTGTGTGGGTAGGTGGGGGTGTGTGTGTGGGTGGGGTGATGTATGGATAGGTGGGAGATGGGCTTCATAACATGGTAATTAGCCTTATTTATGTTTACAACATTCATTTCACCATGTTTATTTTTCTTCCTATGTAAATGTATAATGCTCTTGATGAACGAAAGACGAGTGATTGGAAGGGCCGAATGTAAGACGGGCCTGCGCGCCCAATTTGTGACCCTAATAAAGTTGATTTGATTTGATTTGATTTCTCTCTCTGTCTGTCTCTCTGCCTGTCTCTCTGTCTGTATGTCTCTCTATATCTGTCTGTCTGTCTGTCTGTCTATCTGTCTGTCTGTCTGTCTGTCTGTCTTTATGTCCCTCTCTGTGTCTCTCTCTGTCTCTCCCTGTCTCTCGCTGTCTGTCTTCTATCTGTGTCTCTCAGTCTCTCTGCCTATCTTTCTCTCTGTTTCTCTCTGTGTCTGTCTTTCTCTCTATTTCTCTGTCTCTCTGTGTCTCTGCATGTCTCTCTATCTCTCTCTGTCTCTCTCTGTCTCTCTATGTCTCTCTGTTTCTCTCTGTCTCTCTGTCTCTCTCTGTCTGTCTCTATGTCTCTCTCTCTCTCTCTCTCTCTCTCTATTTATTTATATATATATATATATATAGTCACACTCGCTACCGCCATAGTTAAAAGTTATTATGCCTTTTTAGAGCACAAACTATCGTCTGTCAAGACGGCAAGGTGCCAATGATGATGATGATATATATATATATATATATATATATATATATATATATATATATATATATATATATATATATATATATATATATATATATATATATATATTTCCCTCTGTTTACCTGTTTCTCTCTGTCTCTGCCTGTCTGTCTGTCTCTCTCAGTCTCTCTATCTCTATCTCTGTCTCCATCTGTCTGTCTCTCTGTCTGTCTGTCTTTTTCTATCTCTGTCTCTCTGTCTGACTCTCATTGTCTCTCTCTGTCTCTATGTTTCCCTCTGTCTACCTGTCTCTCTCTCTCTGTGTCTATGTCTGTCTCTCTGTCTGTCTCTCTGTCTGTCTCTCTCTGTCTCTCTCTGTCTCTCTCTATCTCTCTCTGTCTCTCTCTGTCTCTCTCTATCTCTTTCTTTCTCTCTTTATCGCTCTCTCTGTCTCTCCCTGTCTGTCTCTCTGTCTGTCCCTATGTCTGTCTGTCGCTCTCTATCTCTCTCTGTCTATCTCTCTCTGTCTGTCTAGCTCTCTGTTTGTCTCTTTCTGTCGCTCTATCTCTGTCTCTCTGTCTGTCTGTCTCTCTGTATCTATCTCACTCTCTCTATATCACATAAAATATCCTGAACGTACACAACAATTAGAACCAGTTTCAGTTACAGGAGTAAACCGATCTTCACCTCCGGCTGTAGCCATCTCTCAGTGTTCAGAAAACACTCAACCTCTGCCCACACCACCCTTGCCTATTCCCCAGGAATACAAGGCTGTAAATAGCGACCCAGGCTCCAATCCCAATGTTGCTAACTATGGTGCATTGTTTCCTCCCTTGCCCATAAAACAGTCTCCACCTAGCATGTCAAAGGGGTCACCGATAAACAATGTTGCGGTGCCCCCGATGCCTGCTTCCAATGTAGGCACTTCCAGTAGCTCTCATAGCAGTGGTCCCTCGTTGGACGGTAATCCACACTCTTATCAGTGGAATTGTCAACTTCAACAGCTAATGCAATACAATCCTGCAGCCCTGCATCAAGCTTTAATGATGTCACTCCATCACAGACATTTTCCTATCCCCTCTAATAGTCGTAACTACCACTAAATAAAGTTTCAAAACCTCTGAAATTGTTCTACCACAAGCGACATCATCTTTTCATTGTGTAATGTTCGCCAATCACGATCAGTGGCTCAACAAAGATGGTCTACATATAGGCCATCTCAACATCTATCATTTGCTCAATAAACTACCTGAGCTTTCAGTAATACTGTGCAAACAGTTCCATGTGTTTAGAATCACAGAAAGTCGTCTCAACGACAAAATAACCGACTCTGAAATCTCTCTTAAGGGGTTTAACGTAATTCGAAGAGACGCACATCAAAAATTAGAGACAGGTATTGCTGTATACATTTCAAATTCTCTCAACTGTTCCCGTAGAAGTGATCTCGAGATAGAAGAGATAGAATGTGTTTGGTTAGAGGTGAAGCCAGTCAGAAAGCAAACGTTTCTCATTGGATACCTATATCGAAATCCCTGTGCTGGGTATAGTTGGTATGACTGTTTCACTACAATGATGGATAGGGTGTTTACAGCAGGTAGAGAAGTCATGATATTAGGTGACTTTAACATAGATATTACTAAATCCAACCAGACATGGGAAGATATCATTCTATCTTACAATTTCAAACAACTAATAAATCGTCCCACAAGAGTTACAGACACCTCCTCAGCTATAATTGATCATATATATGTTACTTGTCCAGTTAATATCACCGAATGTTCTGTTCCTGTTAGTGCAGTTAGCGACCATTACCCAATATGTTGTACATGGTCGAAAATTGGGTTCAAAACTCCTAAAAATAAACATTTAAGCATCAAATTTAGAAACTTTAAAGCTCTCAACCAAAATTTATTTTTAGACGACTTAAAAAATGCAGCCCTTGAACATGTTTACCAACTTCCTGATCCGGATGATGCACTAGCTTACTGGACAAAGACAGTCTACAATGTATTTGATAAACATGTGCCAGTCAAAGAAGTTCGAGTCAAGAATCAACATAAGTCCCCGTGGGTCACTAGCGAAGTTCTCGAAATCATGAGAGAACGAGATACAGCACACAAAATTAAAGATTTTATCAATTACCGCAGACTAAGAAATAAAGTTAAATATGAAATTCGTAGGATAAAGAAAGATCATTTCAAAAATTTGATTGTAGATAAATCAAATAATACAAATATATGGAAGGCTATTAACTCGCTAACCAACAAGAAACACTCTTCAGAGTCAGCAATACCAAACTCTATAACATGCGAGGATTTCAGTTACTTCTTTCAATCAGAAATAGAGACTCTAAAGTCCTCAATACCAGACTCAGTATGTAATTTAAGTTCACTGTCATCATTCTGTGAAGGGAAGTGCTCTAGAAATATTCCCCCTGAGATTCCCTTGATGTCTGTTGCAGAAGTATATAAATATCTCTCGAATCTCAAAGCAACAAATTCAGAAGGCCTAGATGGTATCAGTAATAGAATTCTTCGGTGTGCTGCACCTATTATTAGTGAGTCCTTAACGTTCATATATAACCAGTGCCTATCCAAAAACTACTTTCCATCTGCCTTTAAAGTTGCTAAAGTGTATCCTCTACTTAAAAATGGTTCAACTGATATTAGCGTCTTGGGTAATTCTAGACCTATTTCCTTACTATCGTCGCTATCAAAGCCATTAGAAAAACACATGCATAAAATAACACTACATCATTTAATTAACAACGATCTAATAATTGACAGTCAATCTGGGTTTCGGCCTAACTATTCTTGCCATAGTGCCCTTACAAAAATGACCGATAACTGGCATCTTTGTATCAACAATGGCAACATTTGTGGAGCAGTATTTGTAGACTTTAAAAAGGCCTTTGATATGGTAGATCATGATATTTTAATTAGAAAATTAAAACACATGAAGACTGGCACCAATATGGTGGACCTAATTACGTCATTTTTATCAGACAGACAACAAGTAGTGTCCTTCAATAACTGTCTATCAAGACCCACACAACTTAATTTTGGGGTGCCTCAGGGCTCAATACTAGGTCCGCTGCTTTTTGCAGTGTATATTAACGATCTTCCTTTATACCTCAATACTTCGTGTGATCTATTTGCGGAAGACTGCACTATTTACACAAGTCAAGAGAGCCTTTGTGACTTAGAGAGCTCTTTACAAAACGATCTTGACAACCTTAGTAGATGGAGCAATGAAAATCGCATGTTAATTAACATCGACACAACCAAATCCATGCTAATAACGACCAGACAAAAACTACAGACCCTAGCCATAACTGGGGCACCGCTCGAGCTCCACGTGGACACGTTACCTATAATTAATGTAAATGAACATAAAACATTAGGTCTTTTAACTGACAGACATTTAAACTGGAGCCCTCATGTTCACGCCCTTACCAAGAGAATAGCACATAAAGTTTACCAACTTGCTAAAATTCAACACTTTTTGGATGAAAGCACACGTAAAATATTCTATGCATCCTATATCCAATCACCTCTCGATTATTGTTCCACAGTCTGGGATGGCTGCCCTAAATCTAATATGAAACGATTGTGTTCGCTTCAAAACCGCGCTATACGTCTAGTTTCTAGCATAAAGCACGTTGAAAGTAATAAATTATACAGCCATCTAAGACTTCTACCACTTCAAAAGAGCTTCCTTTTTAACAAAGCCAAATTAGTGAATAAAATTATATCTGAAAATACCCCAGAGTATCTTCTACCGTTAATTCAATCTAATGCAATGAACAGTAAGCGCTTAAATTTATTACAGCTTCCTAAGCCTAGATTGGACTTATACAAAACTTGTTTCGCATATTCAGGTGCTCACTTGTGGAATAGCCTTCCAACAGAACTGAAAACACCAATGAGTCCCTACACATTCAATCGAAAACTCTTTCAATACTTACTTCATACCGACTATATGCCTCCATAAGTCACCTACTAGTATCATTTTTCCACTATCATTCTTCACTGTATGTGTGTGAACGAGACAGTGGGTGAGAGAGTGAGTGAGAAAGAGTGTGAGTGGAAGAATTAGTATGATAGAGAGAGTGAGAGAGTATGCATGCGCGTGTGCCTGAGTGAGTGTAAAAGTGAGTGAGTGTGTGGACATATGTGTGAGAGATTTAGTTAGAGATTGAGTGAATCTGAGAGAGTGGGTGTGTTGTGTGTCTGCCTGTCTGTGTGATAGAGTGTGAAAGTTAGTGAGTGAGTGTGAGTTAGAGAGTCATCGAGTAAATGAGTGAGTAAGGGAGCGTGAGTGAGTGAGAGAGAATTTGTGGGTATGCGTGTATGTGCACGAATGAGTGAGTGTGAGAGCGAGTGAGTGGGTAAAAGAGAGAGCGTGGGTGAATGAGAGAGTGCATGAGAAAGTGTAATGTATGTGTGTGCATGTCTGGATGTGTGTATGGGTGTATATGTGTGTACATGTGTGTATCTGTGTGTGACTCTGTGTGTATGTACGTGTGTTAAAGTGTGCGTTCATGTGTTTATATGCGTTTATATGCATGTGCGTGTGTGTATGTGTGTATGGATGAGTGAGTGTGTGTGTGTGTGTGTGTGCTCGTGTATGTATTGTATATCTGTGTATGTGTAAGTGTGCATGCATGCAGTGTATGCGAGGGAGTGTATATTCGGGTGTTATGTGAGTACGTGTGAGTAAGTATATGGATGTGTGCAGGTGTGTGTATTGCGTGGGTATGATGTGTGTGGGTGTGTGTATGTACATGTGTGTGTGAGAGAAGAGAGAGAGAGAGAGAGAGAGAGAGAGAGAGGAGAGAGAGAGAGAGAGAGAGAGAGAGAGAGAGAGATAATTCAGTGCTCGCAAGTCCTGTAACATGCCATTCCATATTTTTTGTGTATTTTCATCTTTCACATTATCATTTTGTATGTATGACACTTGATTTTATCATTTATAATATAACATTACTGTAATGTGAATGAGAGCGTTAGTGAGAGAGAGAGAGAGAGAGAGAGAGAGAGAGAGAGAGAGAGAGAGAGAGAGAGAGAGAGAGAGAGAGAGAGAGGGAGAGTTGAATTGCATCACTAATTTTTAAGTTACAAAATGTATATGTACAATTTTTCTCCATTTTCTTTACAATTTTGCGACAATGCTCACGACAATCGTCACTGTATGTGTGTGTAAAGTGTGGGAGTTTGATCATAATAGTAGGTTGGGGGATCGGGGGATGTGTGTGTGGGTGGATTCGTGATGTGTGTGTGTGGGCTCAGGATGTGTGGGTGGGAGGGATGGGTTTGTGTGGGTGGGTGGGGGATTGTGTGTGGGTGGGTGGAGGATTGTGTGTGGGTGCGTGCGAGGTGTATGGGTGTATGGGGAGATGTGTTTGTGGGTGGGGATGTGTGTTTGTGTAGGTGGTTGTGGGTGAGTGGGTGGAGGAGGATATGTTGGTGGATGATTTATGGTGGGTTTTGGGATGGGTGGGGGTATATGTGTGGGTGGGGAGATGTGGGTGTGGGGATATGTGGTGGATGGGAGATGTGTGCAGGTGGGGGTGGTTGTGGGTTTGGGGATGTGTGTGTCGGTGAGGGATGTGTATGGGTGTGGGATGTTTGGGTGGATGGGTGGGGAGTGTGTGTGGGTGAGAGATGTGTGGGTGAATGTGTGTGGGCGGTGTGTGGGTTGTGGGAGGGGTGCGTGATGGGTGTGGGTGATGGATTTGGAGATGTGTGTGTGGGTTTGGGATATGTCTGGCTGGGTGGGGGTGTGTGTGGCTGAATGAAGGATGTATGTGTGGGTAGTGAGGGTGATTGTAGTTGGGGGATGTGTGGATGGATAGGAGATGTGTGGATAGATGTGTGTGTGGGTGAGGGATGTGTCTTTGGGATGTGTGTGGGTGTTGTATTGTGTGGGAGGGGAGCTGGGTGTTGTTAAATGATGTTTGTGTGGGTGGGTGAAGGTGTGGTTGGGTTTGTGGGTGGGTGAAGGATGTGTGTGAGGGTGGGGATGTGTGCTTAGATGGGTGGTTGGGATGTGTGAGTGTGGGTGGGTAGATAGGAGATGTATATGTTGATGAGTGGGTAAGGGATGTGTGGGTGTTAGTGGTTGAGGGATAAGTACGTGTGTCTAGGGATGTGTGAGGGGATGAATGTATGGGTTGTGTGTGCGTGGATGGGAGGTGTGTGTTTGTGAATGGGGAATGTGTTGGTGGGTGGGGATGTGTGTGAGGGATGTTTGTATGGGTGGGGAGATTGTGCGTGGGTGGGGATGTGTGTATATATGGGTAGGGGTGTGTGGTTAAGGGATGTGTGGCTGGGGGAATGGGTGGATGGAGGATGTGTGGTTGGGTGGATGATGTGTGGTTGGGTAGAGGATGTGTGGGTGGGTGATTGTATATGAGTAAGGGTGTGTGGTTAAGGGATGTTTGGTTGGGGGATGGGTTGGTAGAGGATGTGTGGGTGGGTAGAGGATATGTGGGTGGGTGAGTGTGTGCAGGTTAGGAGATGGTGGGGGATGTTTGTAGGTGCGGGGTCGGGATCTGTGAGTGGGCTGGGGGAGATGGGAGATTATGTGGGTGAGTGCGGAATTTGTGTGTGGGTAGGTGCGGAATATGTGAGTTGACGGGGAGACATGTGTGTGGCTGAGGAATGTGTGTTTGGTTGGGTGGTTGGAGGTGTGTGGGTGGAGGAGGATATTGTGTGAGTGATTGTTGGTGGGAAATGGGACGGGTAGAGGATATGTGAGTGGGTGGGGAGATGTGTGTAGGTGGGGGATGTGTGGGTTATTGAATGTATGTGTGCTTGGGGTGTGGGTGAATGGGATGTGTGGTGGGTGAGAGGAGTGTGTGGGTGGGGAGATGTGTAGGTGTAGGGATGTGGTGGATGGGTGGGGGAATGTATTGTATGTGTGTGTGGTTGGGTGGGGAAGTTGGAGTGAATGGGGGATGTGTGGGTGGGTGGTGGATGTGTCTCATAACATAGTAATATGCATTGTTTATGTTTACAAAATTCATGTGACAATGTTTTTTTCCTATGCACTGTTGATGAAAGAAAGATGAATGATTGGAAGGGCCGAATGTAAGACGGGCCTGCGTGCCCAATTTGTTACCCTTTGAAAATAAAGTCTGTTCGTTCGTTCGTTCGTTCGTATCTCTCTATCTCTGTCGCTCTATCTCTCTCTCGGTCTCTCTCTGTCGGTTTCTCTTCTGTATCTTCCTCTCTCTCTTTCTCTATCTCTCTCTGTCTCTCTCTGTTGTCTCTCTGTCTGTCTGTCTCTTTCTCTCTATCTCTCTCTTTCTCTCTGTCTGTCTCTATGTCTGTCTCTCTCTTTCTGACTCTCTGTCTGTATGTCGGTCTCTCTGTCTGTCTGTCTGTCTGTCTCTCTCTGTCTCTCTTTTCTGTCTCTCTGTCTGCCTGTCTCTCTCTGTCTCTCTTTGTCTGTCTCTCTGTCTGTCTGTCTCTTTCTCTCTCTATAGAGAATAAAGTCCGTTCGTTCGTTCGTTCTCTATCTCTCTCTATCTCTGTCTCTCTCTGTATGCCTCTTTCTCTCTTTGTCTCTCTCTGTCTGTCTGTCTGCCTGTCTCTCTCTGTCTTTCTCACACTGTCTCTGTTCGGGAAGTGTGTTCGCATGACTGGCGGGAAAACGGGAACCGAGTTGTGCATGACAAGGCAGTCAGACTTAGAACGTGGATAGAGACGGATCGAGACGCTTGACGTGGTAGACTGTTTGTAGATAGTGATGAATTATAGGAACAATTGTGTTAGTGTAAACAATAAGCTTGTGCCCGAATTAGTAATGACTTGAAATGTGTGACTAGGACAGAAACCTCTTTAAGTTAGGAAGTAGAATTTGAATGTAACAAGAAGTGTGTGAGCTAAGCGGTTTTGAGTCGTTTTAGGTTCGATGTTATTGGTTTGGAAATGTTATGTTCATACTAATGATAAGGGATTTGGGCAAGTAATATTTTTACCATTGTAAATAAACAATGAGCTTATCTTTGATACTGCAGTTTGTTCATTAGCGTTTTAGCCAGAAGGCTAAACCTGTGGGGAAGGTCTGTACCTATGGGGGTTATTTAGGTTGCCAACAAGGTGTGAAAAGTACCGACAGGTTCAGGACATAATTTGGGGGATCGTCTGTTAAACGAGCACTAAAACCCTAAACAATTTGAGAGATAATTGTTAGGTCTGTTGCTCTCAGCCTAGGTTCATGGACTGCATAGGGTTGTCTTCCACCGAGGTTCATGCATCTGTTTAGGTTGCTCTCAGCCTAGGTTCATGGATCTGCTAGGTTTGCTCTCCGCCGAGGTTCATGGATCGCGTCTTCCACCTAGGTTCATGCATTTGTTTGGGTTGCTCTCCGCCTAGATTCATGGATTTTGTAGGGTTGCTGTTAGCCTAGGTTCATGGATCTCGTAGGGTTTTTTCCGCCTAGGTTCATGGATCCCGTAGGGTTGCTCTCCGCCTAGGTTCATGGATCCCGTAGGGTTGCTCTCCGCCTAGGTTCATGGAACTGCTAATGTTGCGCTCAGCCTAGGTTCATGGATCTGGTAGGTTTGGTCTCCGCCTAGATTCATGGATCTGCTAGGGTTGCTCTTCGCATAGGTTCACAGATCTCGTAGAGTTGTTCTTCGCATAGGTTCA
>OY992884.1:15654285-15714285 GCA_963921405.1 Cepaea hortensis
AAGGGAGGAGGAGGGAGTAGGATGGAGGAGGAAGAGGGAGATATTGCAGCAGATTTGATCCAGAAAACCAAAGACCGAGATCTACGGAGAGCCATGAACGCCTACGCCAGCCGGCACGGCACTTGATGATGATGATGATGATGATTGCCGTGTGACGATTCTGTGTAGTCACGTCATTTTCTTCGCTTTTTCAAGCGTTTTGGTTCGGGGATTCTTTCATCATCATCATCATATATTTACGTACGTATTCTGGGAGGGGGAGGAGGGAGGAGGAGGAAGAAAAAAAAATACGACAGTTGGCAGCGCTGGAATGAAAGGAAGACGTGTAGAAAATTTCATCTCAATCGGATGGACCGTTCGCGAACGTATAAAGGACATACATATTTACATACATACATCCTAATTTATATATAAGATATATATATATATCATATATATATATATATATATATATATATATATATATATATATATATATATATATATATCAATGCTTGGGGGTTTCACGAGCCAGTATATTATTTCGTATAGAGGGCGCGTTTGGGATTTAGACCCCATTCATACCGAATACCCCTAGCGAACTTGTCCTTATTCTAGTTTATTATATTAACCACCCCACACTGATAAGGCCTATTTGGCTCGAAATGTTCTTTGACAATGTGGGAAAAGAATCCTTGAGGTTTCTGGAGGAGGATTTCCTGTACTGGTGTTTCTTTCCTGCCTTTTCTTCACATCTCTTGCAGTCCTGGTTGCCTCACATATGACTGGACGCTTGTGTAATGATGAACGCCACGAATTTCGGTCTCTGGCTGCAGCCTCTCAGGTGTCATGAGGAATTCCAAAAGCATTCAGTGAGATTTTCAGAGTGTCTTTAAAGCGTTTCCTCTGGCCACCTTGGAAGCGTTTACCACAACGCAGTTCGCTGTAAAAAATTCGTTTAGGTAGCCTGTGATCTGGCACGCGAGTCAAGTGACCAGCCCAGCGAATCTGATTCTTCATCAGTAGAGTGTGGATACTGGGCATGGACGCTCTTTCTAGGACTTCAGTGTCTGGAATCTTGTCTTGCCATTTAATCTTCAGTAGCTTCCTTAGGCAGACTGTGTGGACGTGGTTTAATTTCCTTGCGTGTCGCTGATAAACAGTCCAGGTTTCACAAGCATATAGTAGTGTGGATAATACAACTGGTTTGTAGACTTTTAGCTTTGTTTGCAGGCTTATTCCAGTTACGTCCCATACATTCTTGTACAGTCTGCCAAAGGCCGGACTGGCCTTGAAGATTCTTGCATTCATGTCGTCATCAATTGTGACAGCTTGTGACACAGTGCTGCCAAGATAGGTGAATTTGTCCACAACACTTAGTCTATGATCATTCACTTTGATATTCGGCACAGTGTGATTATTCCCTGGAGCTGGCTGGTACATAACTACAGTCTTCTCCAAGTTGATACTGAGCCTAAAATTGGCACAGGCATGTGAGAAAGCTGAATTATTGTGTTGCATGTCCGCCTCTGAGTTGGCGTATAGAGCGCAATCATCAGCAAACACGAGGGCTCTCTGACGGTGTCGCTGTTAATTTTGGTTTTAGCTTTCAGCCTTCTGAGATTGAATAACTTTCCATCCATACGGTAGTTGATGGCTATTCCAATGTCATCGTTCTCGAAGGCATTCATCAACATGGCTGAAAACATGAGGCTGAACAGTGTTGGTGCCAGGACACATCCTTGCTTCACTCCATTGATGACAGGAAAGGGTTCAGACAGTTCACCATTTTCCTGTACTCTTGCCTGCATGCCATCATGAAATAGCCGCACTATTTGGACAAACTTTCGTGGACAGCCATATTTTGCCATAATCTCCCACAGTCCTTCTGTGCTGACTGTATCAAAAGCCTTGGTAAGGTCAATGAAAGTGGAGAACTTTCGCAATTCTGTTCCTGACATTTCTCTTCAGCTGCCTTGCAGCGAAAATCATGTCAACAGTTCTACGTTCTTTTTTTGAAGCCACATTGACTCTCAGGAATAGGACTTTGATCGAGATGGGCTGTGAGGCGATTGAGAAGAATTCTGGCGAGTATCTTCCCTGCAATTGAAAACAAGAAGATGCCTCGGTGGTTGTCACAGGATTGGCGGTTTCCTTTACGTTTGTAAAGGTGGACTATTGACGCGTCCTTGAAATCTTGTGGCATGGTCTCGTTCACCCATATGTTTGTAAAGACTTGGTGAAGCTGCTCTGTTAGGATCGGCCCACCTGCCTTGTATATCTCTGCTGGGATGGAGTCAGGACCAGGTGCCTTGTCGATGGAGAGTTGCTGGATGGCTTTGTTTACTTCCACTATGGTTGGCAGGTCATCAAGTGTCTCATTTGTGGGAACTTAAGGAAGGCAGTTGATGGTTTCATCATCGAAGAAGGAAGTTGCATTTAAGATGTTGCTGAAATGCTCTGCCCAGCGTTGAAGGATTTCTTTCTTATCGGTGAACAATGTTCCCCCATCTGCACTGAGGAGGGGAACTATGCCTGGTGATGAAGGACCATAGACCGCTTTCAGTGAGTCGTAGAAGTTTTTCATATCATGTCTGTCAGCAAAGCCCTGAATTTCATCAGCTTTGCTGCTCAGCCAGGAGTCCCACATGTGCCGAAGTTTCTGCTGCACTAATCTCTGAATGTTCTTGAAGGCATATTTTTTTTATGTTGACTTCGGGTCATTCAAATGTGCCTTGAGGAGAAGATGTTTCTCGGCCAGCAATTGGTTGATGTCTTCGGAATTTTCATCAAACCATTCTTTATGCTTTCGGGGGGCTGGACCCAGGATTTCCATAGCAGTGTTGTAAATTATGTCCTTTAGGGCACTCCATTCTGTTTCTGTATCCTGTTTAGCTGCAGCATTGGGCTTGAGGCGGTCTTCCAGCATATTTTCAAACGACTGCTGCATTTTCTTGCTGTTTAGGCGGGTGACATTTAGCTTTTTTTTTGCATTTTCACCCCTTGAGAACGCCGTGGTGGCCTAATGTGAATGTTTATTTTCGAGACAATGAGACGATGGTCTGTCCAACATCGGGCACCACACATGGACGTCTTGTCTGTCACTCCTCCTGACGATGAAATAGTCAATGAGGTGCCAGTGTTTCCAGTGAGGGTGCATCCACAATGTCCTATTTCTCATGGGGAGACAGACAATTGTGTTCGTAATCAGGAGATCATGTTCGGCACATGTCTGAAGGAGGAGGACTCCATTGCTGTTACAATTTCCGACTCCATGCTTTCCAATAATGCCACTCCAAGAGGTGGTGTCCGTGCCTACTCTCGGCATACCCTAGTTTACCGTTTGGTTTGACACCAAATCGGCTACCCATGCCTGGTTTAGCCAGCCTCTCACAGCTGTTGCCCGGAGGGTGGCCGCTATCGCATGCTGTCAGCTACTAGGAGCCACAGGCACGAGTTGGGTGTCAGGCTTGGACCAGTGGGGGATGAGTCCTGAAAAGGATATAAGAGTCATCCTTACCAAAGGTGCTACCAATGCCTGACACCCCGTACCCCCCGCTACATTTCAAACGTTCAGGTGGAATACTATCTTTTCCAGGTGCCTTGCCGGATTTGAGAGTGTCTAGTGCTTCGCTGATTTCTGTGAGGCATGGTTCGTTATCCAGGGCATGCATGGGGGACAGTTAATCGATGGCTTCGAGAGCTTCTTCTCCGACAGTGTTCTCCACTGAGTATAGCTCTGAGTAGTGTTCTACCCAGCGATCCATTTGTTTCGCTCGATATTTTATGATTACCCTCTCTGTTGATCGTAAAGGAGCCATCTTATTTTTTATTGGACCGACAGCTTACTTGATACCTTCGTATATATATATATATATATATATATATATATATATATATATATATATATATATATATATATATATATATATATATATATAAAACCGACTTCTGTTTATTGTTATTCTCTCAGCAAGGTGGACCCATGATTGGCATTCAGTGATGTAATTATACTCTGCATTGGACTATCTAAAGTTGAACACCACACGTCCAAATGAAGGGCACAACCAAAGTCCACGCTAGTTTCTATCACTTAATGTACATTTTCGCATATACAATCGAATCATCATGCAAAGCTCGTGGCACAGTTATACTCAAATAAAATAAGCATTACTAACACTCTTCTAAAACATATCATACACAAAGGCAATAGACGGATGCCATTCTCGCACTTCTTAAACACGTCTAACCTCGACAGTGTCTAAAGCCGTACTCCCCGTTCACACACGAGAGTTCTCTCTCCTTAGCACTCACAATACGTGTTTTACGTATTCTCCAAACACTCGTGCAAGTGTAACTTCCACTCATATCCAACCCACACCTTGACACACACCGCCAGTCAAACAAAAAAAAATGTATATATTTGATTTCCAAGATTTCTCTCACTAACATTTATACACTTACATCAGTGGTTCCCAAGCTTTTCAAGCAGAGGGCCATATCTACTATTTTCGGTAGTTAAGCGGGCCACAACATCTGTTTAAGTCCCCGCTAATCACTGGTATCATGAAGGCTAATACTAATAGACTACAATGGCTGGGGCATATAGAAAGAATGGAAGATAATAGGGAAACAAAACTAGCTTACAATCAGGAAATAAATGACCATAGACCCCGAGGTAGACCAAGAAGACGGTGGAGAGATAATATATATATATACAGACCTACAAGCACTTGGAATCAACGACTGGCAAGAGAAGGTCCACCAGAGAGACGAATGGAGACGGATGGTATCTGCAGCAAAGAACCTCAATGGCTCGGAATGCTGAAGAAGACGAAGAAGAAGAAGAAGACGAAGAAGAAGAAGAAGAAGAAGAAGAAGAAGAAGAAGAAGAAGAAGAAGAAGAAGAAGAAGAAGAAGAAGAAGAAGAAGAAGAAGAAGAAGAAGAAGAAGAAGAAGAAGAAGAAGAAGAAGAAGAAGAAGAAGAAGAAGAAGAACGAACGAACGAACGAACGAACAAACGAACGAACGAACGAACGAACGAACGAACGAACGAACGAACGAACGAACAAACTTTATTGTCAAAGGGTAACAAATTGGGCACGCAGGCCCGTCTTACATTCGGCCCTTCCAATCACTCACCTTTCGTTCATCAGTGCATAGTGCATTCACATAGGAAATAAAACAGTGTCAAATGCATGTTGCAATGATGGCATTCAGAATGGTAATGTGAACATGAGAATACACAAAATATATGGAATAAGGTGTTACATGATATGGGTGCGCTTAAATCTCTCTCTCTCTCTCTTTCTCTGTCTCTCTCTCTATCTCTTCTCACCAACACACACCGATAGACACTCACAAACAATGTGCGCACACATACACACATTAACAAATCCATTCTTCCACTGTCTCTCTCTCGTTCGCTCTCTTTCTCTCTCTCTCTCTCTCTCTCTCTCTCTCTCTCTCTCTCTCTCTCTCTTTCTTTCTTTCTCTCTCTCTCTCTCACTCGCAATCACGATTTCACCCATTAAGTCCCTCTCTCCATCTTTCATTTACTCAATATCACACTCTCTTTCACTCTCACTGACACACAGACAGACACACACCCTCTTGCTATCAAATACACACTCCCTCGCATACACACGAAAGCATATACACATACACACACGAGCATACACACAATATACACACGCAAATACACACACAACCCCACGCACACATACACATCCACACCCATATGAACATACTTACACACACACACACAAATACACACTCCTTCGCATACACTGCATGCATGCACACATATACACAAACGTGCACATACATACACGAACATATATATATATATATATATATATATATATATATATATATATATATATATATATATATATATATATACGCACATACACAAATATACACACGCACATACATACAGTCACACACACACATGTACACACACATAAACACACATATAAACATACTTACACTCATATAGACATACACACCCACACGCACATTCAGACGTGCACACACATACACCCACATAAACACACA
This sequence comes from Cepaea hortensis, assembly GCA_963921405.1. Taxonomy (NCBI): domain Eukaryota; kingdom Metazoa; phylum Mollusca; class Gastropoda; order Stylommatophora; family Helicidae; genus Cepaea; species Cepaea hortensis. The sequence goes on from OY992884.1 coordinate 15,660,325, forward strand.
TAAACACCCGCATACACACATATGGACACACGTACACACCAACCCATCCACCCACACACTTACTCACACATACACGCTGCCTCAAATAATCTCACCCTCTCACTCACTTATTTACTCTCTAAACCACACTAACTTACTCTCTTACTCGCACAGACAAGTACACAGACACACACACTCACCGACTCTCTCTCTCTATCTCTCTCTCTCTCTCTCTCTCTCTCACTCATCAACTTCTCATGCACTCTCTCACTCACCCACTGTCTCTCTCTCTTGCACACTCACTCGCTCTCACACTCACTCACACACGCACATACACACATACTCACAAATTCTCCCTCTCACTCACTAACTGACTCTCCCTTATTCACTCACTCACCCGGCGGCTCTCTAAGTCTCACTCAAGCGGGCCACTGCCATGCGGAGCACTCTGACAACAATGAGTGGAAAGTCAAAAACGACAACTAGTGCGGCACGGACAGTGAACGCGCACGGAAAAACGTAGGAAACGTGGACGTCAGAGAGAAACAGACGGATAACAACGGAGATGAAGGAACGACGGCACGGGAACATCATCAGAGCACGATCTTGAGAAGCGAACTGGGAGAATGATTTAATATCTGGTGGACATAATGAAAGGATAAACTAAAGAAATAATCTAAGATGCATTGAGAACTGAGAGAGATTAGGCACGAAACACGGATCAAAAGTAGAAGAATGAAATAGGAATTGATGGGCCGGTATCCAAGCCAACTGATCATAAAAAGCTTACCCAACAAATAATGCAGCAAATTCTGGCGTAAGTAGATTAATTAACAATATTTCTATGAAGTGTGAACTCTGTAGGTAAATAGGATAGGGCAAACGACATGCTGGACTATGATTTTAGTCGTATTAAATAGGGACACCCTGAAGAGATATAATGAACTGTGTGATAGGTTAAATCTTATAGATTACCTGCAGATTATATAATTCATGGAATACTGCCCTGAGATAAATATAGACTCGGAACTAAGCCATTCTGTCGGCGTTGTTCATGACCATTTTACCAGTTCTGTTATTCAGTTCACGTTGTTTGATTGAGGAAACTAAATCTTGAGAGAATGAGCCAAACTTTGCTAATGAACGAAAGTTACGTTTTAGCAAAAAGTGAGGAGTCCGTCCGGTAGATACTAAGCCCGGAGAATAAAGATTCGTGCCCGTGTTAGCAAATAGTAGCACTAGAGAATAAATAGCTGTGCCCATGGCGATAGAGATTAACCGTTCCTACTAACAGAACAGAAGGACAATGATTTAACTACAATGCACTTTTGATATAAAAAGTGGGGACACGTTTCGGTAGTTGCCAGACCCAGGAGATGGATTTATATACACTTTTCAGAAGATACTAGCCTCAAATGATAGGACTAGGCCCGAAAGGTCAACAGTGACGCCTGTGACAGTGTATACAAACATCCACAGGAAAGCCTGCTCAGATCGGATATACAATATGCTTTTATATTCAGCGTGAACTTTTTGATAAAGATAAATATATATCTATATATATATAAAGATAAACATATATTTCCGTCAACGAACTGAAGTCTGCAGCCTAGCGGACCAGACCGAAGCCAATATCTGAGGGAGCGTATCTTTGCAGCTGAAGAACAACACTAACTTTACAGGGAGCAGATACACAAGACCAAGGCCAATATCTGAAGGAGAAAGTCCTGGCATCTGGAGATCATTGCGAACATCACCAGGACCAGATACACAAGGTTGTATTCCTTTTGGTTGTGTGTGTAACTTGATCATCACTCCAGAGGCCCAAGCACCCGTAAATTAATCTTTATCACGCATCTGCATTATATTATCTTGTATATTGATAATAATATTGTTTGTAGTTTGTGTCACAGCTAGTTTACATTTTATTGTGCGCCTGAGGTGAAAAGTGCGGCTTAACAGGCCCTAAAATTATGGCCTGGGCTGAGACTTAAGTAGCATTTTAGATACAGATGAAAGCCATACGGCGATAAACTTTCAGTAAAGAGGTAATTTTTGGTTGTTGATTATAATAGAATTGGCAATTATTTGTCCAGTGGAAAATTAACAGACAGTGATGTAACACCTGGCGAAGTGAATCTCGCACGATCGAGTTTTGGTTTACAGCGGGAGGGGCGTGTTGCCGGTACATTTTGAGGGTAATCATTATGTGGCGACGAGGACTCTTCTCAGAATATGTTCACATCATTTAGGACATATGACATGGGTAATTGTTATGTGGCGGGGGACTCGCTATGCGGGGTGTTGAATATATTTGATTGTCAGTACAACTGACTATTGTTATGTGTATGGGCTAATGATACGTAACATGGTTTCGTTGGGGGGAAGTGTGATTTAAAAAATAAAGCTTATGATTGATAACAACATGTGAAGTCATGTTGCATCGGCACCTGACCGTTGTCGTGTGTATGGGTAAATGACACACGACGGTGATTTGGCAACGATGAAGCATAATTTCAATGGATTTAGTTTATATTTTCCAGTGAATAAATTTGGCTAAACTTGGTTAAAACATGCAAGGATTTGGTTCAGTTGACATCATGACTACTTATATGAAGTGAGGTCAATTGCTATCATAACATTGCCATTTTTTTAAATCAAAGATAATTGCAGAGATGGGTAGTATGGGTATAGAAAGAATTACACATAATGTAAGGGTACGGTGCGGTGTGCTGGAATAGAAGCAACTCCCCTAGCAGATATAACAGTACACTAGAACTGTACCAAGGGATGCGTTACATCTCTGGACGAATATGGAGGTACACTATGGATTGGCTAAAGTGATTAGACCAAGAGGTTTGGGGACACTCTCTTTTAACTGATGCGCTAAGGCAGTCGATATGATACCGAGATATGACCATCAGAGAGTTAAGGGTGAATTTATAGATACTAAGTCATATAATTGTATAGAATCAGCATCTGACTAGCACCAATAGACAGGTGAAAGCATTATGAATTAACTTCGCTGCATAAATGTGTGAGCATTGGACGATGATACCGTGTTACAGGGTTGATTGAAGAAAAAGAATTATCCTGCTGGAGAAAGTATTGGTCATGGAGATAAATAGGAAAGAAATGAAGAGCGTTGGATTTATCCTTAAAGGAGAAAAAAATGAATAGTTACAGAAATAAGATTGGTCTATTGATCATTTGTTACATGGAGAGAACTATTGTGCTATTGTAATATTGCTGATCCAAGGCAGTATATTGTTATGTGACTATTGTATTATTAGATAGATAATGAAAATAAACAATGTCCGTTAAGATCAAACTTAACTCAAGAAGAACTTGAAAAGGTTACATTTGGTATTAAGAATTTTAGGCGTATTAGTCCTTTATTTAGTGACAGCACACCAATAATTAAACAATTCTTCGCGCCATACTTAGACAATAGTAGCTTATACTTAGATCATATACACGGTTGTGCAGCTAGAAGATATGAGTCAAGCTCAGATGATATGTTTTCGGAGGAGGATACATACAGAAAAAACAACAGGCAACAGCGTCGGTCGAAAAAGTCAGCCAAAACACGACAAACATATATAGTGGACTATACCAAATTAAACTGGCACGATGAAACTCCGCCAAAGGTACCACAAGTACATTATACTAATCCAGATGCTTTAATAACAGAATGGCAACAGCAAGGCGTTCCCGAAACTCAAATTGACAAAAGAACACGGGATGTGAAAATCAGAAATTGGAATCGATATTGGAAATGCATGGGTATGTCCTATGAAGAACGGAAAGAAAGAACACGTCAAATAGATAATTGTAAATCAGTAACAACATGTGTCACACAAAAATATGCTAATCACTGTCCAGATCTACACATTAAAGAAACGTAGCTTAGAAAGAAGAAAACAAGTCAAGACAGATACATCCATTAGGTTCACATGCATTACACACAGCGACAAAAGGACATTATATTTCTGAACACTGAATTCTTTCTATATAAATCTGTCAAATTTGTTCTGTCTATAATTTCCCTTATATTGTACATAAACGACACAATACATAGTTAGCTGGTTACATATACTATTTATGAAGTACAGTTCTTTACAATCAGGCCTTGCATCAAACACATATAACATAACAGACAAGTACATACATCACAATACTGCAGTGATATTGTGCATACAATACAACAATGTACATGTCGAACACAGTAGAGCTATAAATCATCCACAATGTAACATCTCACGAGCGGTGCTTGAACAAATAAGAATACTCTGAACTGATGGTCATGACATTTAAGACCATCGGGAAACAACTTATAGTAATTGATATTAACAATGGTGTTATAATTATGTTATTATTGATATGTTCGGATACATACATATTTGAGTATTATTGTTATTACAGACATTTATAATATGTCAGTAGAAGAGAAGTTAGCGGGACGTATCAGTAAAAGTCTCGGCATCAAAAGGAGATCTGAAGACTGTCGTACAGAAGAAATATAATCCTACGTGGCAAGTTATCTACGAGTTAAACTGTCATACTGCAGATAAGTTACCATAATTATTAACTTATATATTCATGATGTTTTCACTAATTTTGGAAAACAAGAAGGTAAAATTGAATTCATGAAAAACATAAAATCATGAAAATGAAAAAAATGAAGTCATGAAAAAAAAAATCATGAAAATGAAAAAAATAAATTCATGAAAAAAAAAGAAAAAAAAAAAAAAAAAGAGAAGACATGGCAAAACCATTGAAAAGAAAAACAAAAAAAAAAAGAAAAAAGTCAGTACAAGATTTTGTCATTATTTCCTTTATTTCAATATTGAGTTGCCACATGCAATGATTATTTTTCGTTTTTTCATGACACTACACATATTATGTACACATCAGGCACAAATTCCACAGGTTCAATGCGACAAGTCACGTTACATAAACATAATAGGTAGGACATATAAATCAAACGCTACTACCTGAATCCGGTTAGCGTGGTAGGGGTATCCCCTATCAAAGGAGATGTAAGACGCCTCATTTCCTCCGTTAGTCTACGGGACACCCTTGGGCAAGGTGGAGTACCCGTTAAGCCCCCTGATCAGGGTTACGTGAAGCCATGGAAGCAGGTGGTGGATGGAGTGTGAGAGCAGCCGACAGATGGTTGTTGGTTATGGACTTGCATTCTGCGGCGATAGGCAGATGATCTCATCAGTAGAGACAATGGCTATGGCCACCGACTAGTACAGTCACTGCCCAGAAGGAAAGCAATGGCAAACTACCTTCTGCAAAACTTGACAAGAAACCATAACAACAATGAATGAAAACATAATAATAAAGAGATCTGGTGGCGAGACCCCCCGGCCAGGCAGATCAGATAACACTGGGGAAGAGTGTGACACAGGGACCAGTATTAGTAATCGTGATGACGGAGTTAATCCTGACTGTGTTACCAAGGAAATCCCCTGTGTCAGACTAAGAAACAGAGTGAGAATAGCAACGTGGAATGTGAGAAGTCTGTATGACGGAAAGCTTAAAATAGTGTGTGATGCGATTGAGAGGTTAAACATTCAAATTTTAGGAATTAGTGAACATCGCTGGAGCGGCAAGGTACATTTTACAACTGAAAATGGAATTATTTTTATTTATTCTGGTAGAGATGTCGGAGGCCAGAGTGGAGTGGCATTTTGTTTAGATATGACAACTGCAAAAACTTTAATGGGATATAATCAAGTTAGTGATAGAATCCTCACTATTAGACTTAAAGGCGGTCCAAAAAACACAACTCTCATACAGATGTATGCACCTACTTCAACAACAGAGGAGGACGACATTGATGATATTTACAACACACTACAAGACATATTAAATAAGATTGGTCATAATAATATAGCAATAATTATGGGAGATTTTAATGCAAAAGTAGGTGCAGGAAGAGCTGAAAATGAGAGACACGTTTTAGGAAAATTTGGATTAGGAAGTAGAAATGATGCAGGTGACAAATTTATTGAATTTTGCACAGAAAACGAGTTAACGATAGCCAACACGCTTTTTAAACAACATCCAAGAAGACTCTTCACATGGAAGTGTCCAGACAGTATTACCAAAAATCAGATAGATTATATCTTAATACAAAGAAGATGGAGATCAAGCATAACATCTGCAAAAACCCCACGAAGTGCAGACTGTGATACAGATTATCAGTTATTAGAAACAGATCTGAAATTAAAACTCAAAATTCTTACCCGAGGACCAAGGCCACTTCGTTTTGATCTCACAAAAATACCAGATGCATACAACATAGAAGTTAGGAATCGCTTTGGGGTCTTGATGTCTGTACAAGAAGAAATGACACCTGATGAACTGGCAGTACAAGCTAGAGATATCTTGATAACTGCAGCCAAAGATTTCATTCCGACCAAGAAAAAGCAACTTAAGCCATGGATTACATCAGACACGTAAGAATTATTAAAACAACGAAGGGAGCTGAAACAGAAAGGAGATGAATCCGATAACAGCAAGATGAAGTATAAATCTTTAACTCGAGAAATAAGAAAGAACACAAGAAAGGACAAAAATTAATACATACAAGATTGCTGTACCAGAATAGAGTAATATCATAAGACTGGAAGAGATTATGAAATGTTCAAAGAAATGAAGTTATTGACAAGAAATGTTCAACATCAATTGAATGTTATCTGTGACAAGATGGAAAATACCTTAACAGAATCTAGACAAATTCTAGAAAGATGGCAGGAGTACTGCAGTGGAATGTACAATTTGAGTGACAGTGAGGATATGAATGAGATACATGAGCCAATGAGAACAGAGACAGAAACTGAACCCTCATTAGATGAAATTTCTTGAGCTATAAAGAACCTGAAGAATGGTAAACCACCTGGATGTGATGAGATACCAGCTGAACTAATTAAAGGGGGGGGGGGGGAGAAGAAAGCATACAAATCTATAACGCATTATGTACAAAGATATGGAAATATGGTATATGGCCAAAAGATTGGAAGAGAACTATCTTCATTCCAATACCAAAAAAGGGCAACCTGAAATTATGCACCAACTATAGAACTGTTGCCCCGATCAGTCATGCAAGTAAAATTCTACTAAAAGTCATAATGGGAAGACTTTGTAAGAAAATGGAAGAAGAGATTAACGTGGTTCAAGCTGGATTTAGACAAGGAAGAGGATGAACAAGAGATCACATATTCAACATGCGATTAATAATAGAGAAGTGCAGAGAATTTAATGTAAACCTTTCTCATGTTTTGTGGATTATTCAAAGGCATTTGACGGTGTACAACATCAGAAACTTCGGGAAATCATGAGGAATATGGGCTTTCCATCACATGTTGTACAACTCATAAAAATGCTCTATCTAGACCAACAAGCAGCAGTTAGAATAGATGGCGAGACATCAGATTGGTTTGACATCAAACAAGGAGTCCGTCAGGGCTGCCTGCTGTCACCCTATTTGTTTAACCTGTACGCCGAAAATATGAGAAATGTAAAAGATGATATAAACAGGGAGCTATATGATGCCCTAAATATCGGCGGTCATGACATACCAGAGATTCGATATGCTGATGATACAGTATTACTATCCACAACACCGAATGGCATAGAAAACCTAATAGCCACAACCCAATTGAATAGTGAAAATCACAACTTATATCTTAACATAGCAAAAACAAAGATAATGCATACAGATAAAACTACTATGGAGAAAGAAATATACATTAATGGGAGAAAATTGGAGGTGGTGGAAAATTGTGAATACCTTGGATCATTGATCACCAACAACGGTGACACAATGACATAAATTAAACGGCGACTATCAATTGCTCTTCAAAGACTAAAACAACTGAATAAATTATGGAGTGAGACAGACAGAACTACAAAAATTAGATTTTTAAGAGCATGCATCTTTCCCAATGCAACATACGCCTGTGAGACATGGACACTTACTAAACAAGCTGAACAACGCATAAATGCCTTTGAATATAAATGTTATAGACGAGTTCTAAGAATATCTTGGGTAAAGAAAAGAACAAATGCATCCATACTTCAAGAATTGAATATTGAAGAAGGTTGGCTATTAAAGACGATAAAACAAAGAAAATTGAAACGTCACGAAAGTTTGGAGAGAACAATAATGGAAGTATATATGCCTGGGAAGAGAGGAAGAGGAAGGCCAAAGAGAAGATGGGTGCAGGATGTGGCGGATGATCTCCAGATGGGTGTATCAGACGTGGGACATCTTGCTTATGATCAAGAGGTTTTCCTTAAGGTTGTTATGGGAGCGAAGTTCTGCAAAGGACATGCCACTGAATGAATGAATGAATGACATATTGAAATGCACAGCCAATTTTCTTTCGTACATTTTGGCCCAAACATGAAAGAAAGTATAACACAACATGCCTCTTGTCATCACGCTGGCAATAATTTGTCACACATAAGTCAATACTTGGGGCAGAACGATCTCAGAAGCACAATTCCCAATCCCTGTTTACTGCATCGCTGAGTAACATCAGGCTTGAGAAATTATTTTTGACACGTTTTTTTATTTCTTCAAATCTTTAGTTCAGGTGAAGGTTTTCCTGCTGGTTTCCAAGAAAACACCACAGACCGCGTCGGGAAGCAGTTTACCACTGTCTCTATTACTTCTCCCTGGAATTTTCAGATTCATAATTCAAAACTGTTTTGTGTCGACTGGTATAACTGCTGTTACATAACCTTGGCTTTGATATCTAAGAATCCACGCTTATAGCATTCCAGACAAACCAATAGATGTGCAGTCTCCCTGAGCACATGTGGTCAGATGTAGATGTCGAATCTTCAAGCAGCAGATCGGTGTTAAAATTTTCCGATCCATCTTGTCATCCGTCCCTCGTTGCTGGTGCCACATATAGCAAAAACTATCTTGATGTATTTGTTATTGTATCTGCAACTAGCATTCGTTTATAGATAGTCAGTCAAACTATTAATTACTCTCTGCATTCATATGTTATTGTATCTTCAAGCAGCAGTTGTTTACAGCGTGTCTTCATACACTAAAGAAACTCCAACAGCCTTTTCGTATCTATACAACAGAGAAAGACAAGGAAATATTATACGCTAGTGTACATTACGTTCACGCTGCCGGATACACAAGTAAATCAAATATTAAACAAGGTAAAGGAAAAACATACACCGTCTATCCATCCATCCATCCATCCATCCATCCATCCATCCATCCATCCATCCATCCCATCCACCCATCTATACCTGCCTCCCCCTCTCTCTCTCTCTCTCTCTCTCTCTCTCTCTCTCTCGCTCCCTCTCGCTCTCTCTCTCTCCCCCTCTCTCTCAAAATTGCTAAAATGTAACCTCTTCTTAAACATGGCTCAATTGATAATAGCGTCTTGCTAGTAATTGATACCACCTTTCAGGCGTACAGTAATCTCTATTCATTCATTCATTCATTCATTCATTCATTCATTCATTCATTCATTCATTCAGTAGCATGTCAATTGCAGAACCTCGCTCCCATAACAACGTTCCGGAAAACTTCTGATCACAAGCAAGATGTCCCGCGTCCGATACACCCATCGTGAGATCATCCACCACATCCTGTAACCATATTCTCTTTGGCCTTCCTCTTCCTCTCTTCCCAGGCATATGCCCCTCCAAAATTGTTCTCTCCAAACTTTCATGACGTTTGAGCGACCAACATATATCAATTTTCTTTGTTTTATCGTCCTTAATAACCATCCCTCTTCAAAATTCAGCTCTTTAAGTATGGGTGCATTTTTTTTTTTCTTTTCTTTACCCAAAATATTCTTAGAACCCGTCTGTAATATTTATATTCAAAAGCATGTATGTGCTGTTCAGCTTGTTTAGCAAGTGACTAGGTCTCACAGGCGTATGTTGCAATTGGAAAGATGCTTGCTCTTAAAAATCGAATTTTTGTAGTTCTATCTGTCCCCCTCCATAATTTATTCAGTTAAAAATCTCTATACTTGTTGGTCATTTTGCAACTATCCTTAGTCAGCGGTGGCTTATTGTTGTAATAGCTGTTTGGCCAGAAACGGCCCTCCTTGTATAGTAGTGTTATAAGTAGGATAATGTACAACTATTGATGTTGTTTTGGGAAAACCATTGAACTTGATCGGTTACTGTAGTACCGAGTGTTGTATTGTTGCTTGTAATGTGCATTCGTTGTATGATATGTTACGTCACTTTTTGAGATTTTCTAGAGCACAGTAAAGTTATATGGAAGTTGTCTTTATGTTATTTGTTTGGCGTAGCTTTTGTAGACTTGTTGCTGCACACAGTAGTCGAGTTTGTTTCTTATGTGTGGATTGTGTTGTTCATGTTGACTGGCTATCACGGATTCGGGTTGATGATTTTATTTCTAGATCTCTGCACAAGAACTTGCACACTTGTCTTTGTGTTCTCGTCTACCCTGTTTCTGTTGAACTTTTGGGGAGAGTGCTTTTCCATTCTACACCTTGACATCTCTTCATCTGCTTTAAATCCTTTGTATTATTCTTCTATCCTTTTCACCGTGAACATCTACGATTAGAATTAAATTGTAAGAAGACAAAGATGATGGTCATCACAAAGAAGAAGAAAACATCACAGTTATACAATTAAATGGGAATATTCTTAAGCAAGTGAATCGGTACAAATATCTCGAAGCAGTCATAACATCTGTTGGGAAATGCTTTGAAGAGATTAGAACAAGAATCGCCATGGAGAATGTAGCCTTTTGCAAGATTGACAACATACTGACCAATAAAAAGATGTCATTTGCATCGAGAAAAAGAGTGTTGAATTACTGCATAGAACCTGTACTGTTGTATGGTTGTGAAGCGTGGACAGTGAGCAGACAAGCTGAAAAACATCTGATAGTTGTGGGAATGTGGTTACTGAAGAAAATGCAAAGAATACCATGGACAGACAGGAAAGTCAATGACAAGAGACAAATGAAGCTAGTAAACTGATTAGAGACAATAGAGTAGACAGTCAAATTACAAGTGTAACTAACTGTACTGTCTTCTTCTGTTAATTTTTATGTTGTTGTCTGGGTTTTAGATTTATTTACTTATTCTACGCCGTCACCAGCTATCTTTTCTATTTTTCTGATTTAAATCTACCTCTTATCTTCCATTTCTCATGTTGTTGTTTGTTCATCTCGTTATTCTTCTCACCCCGTCCTTATGCCTTAATGTAGTCACCGGGGGGTCTTCTTCGTTACTATATGTTGTGTTTTGTGAATGTAGTTGTTTGCTGATGAAGGCTAGTAGCGACAACGTCCTGTATGTTTCGTAATTCTGTTCTGTAAAGCTGCATTACTTTGTGTGTGTGTTTTTTGTTTTTTTTTAATGTTGTGTAAACGTGTTTGGGCATGTTTTGAGAAGAAATAAGTTGGAGAACTTGGTGACAACTGGCAAGATCGAGGGGAAGAGAACAAGGAGAAGACAAAGAAGTGAATGCCTGGATGGCTTGGCCAAGTGGTATGGTCGAGAAAAGAACACCGAGCTGATCCACGACTCTGATGATCGAGTGAAATGGTAATCATGACCGCCCACGCTTATCAGCATGGCACATAATGGATGAATGGAATGCAAAAGATCTACAACAATTGTTGTACATTGTAGTAACAGAGAGTGCAAAGAAAGGGCTCTCCTTGAATATCAAGAAAACAATAAAAATGGTGATATCAAAGAAAAAAGGTGACACCCAAATGTGGATTAGAGATAGAAGGGCACATTCTTCACCAAGTGGATAGTTTTAAATATCTAGGGATATTTATAACATCAGATGGAAGATGCACAACAAAGATTAAGAGCAGAAAAGGGCAAGCATATGCTGCATTTCAGAAAATAAAGAATATCTTATGCATTAGTCACTATTATTGAATGTAAGAAAGAGAGCTCTGAAGTGCTATATAGAACCTTTTTTGCTGTATGGCTGTGTATCTTGGAATGTAAATGAGAATATTAGGAAGAGATTGGAAGCGACAGAAATGTGGTTCCTGAGACAAATGTTGCGAATTCCTCGGATTGCCAAAGAACCTAACGACGACTACCTGAAAAAAGCTAATGAAACTAGAACATTATATATAACAATAAGGAAGAGACAAACAACTTTATTTGGTCATGTGATGAGAAGAGAGGCACTGGAGAACATCGTGACAACTGAATAGATCGAGGTGAAGAGAGGAGAGGCAGATCAAGAGAAATGATGCTGGATGGATTGCGACGGTTGCATAGAGGAATATCAACAGCGGAGTTGATCCAGAAAACCAAAGACTGATATCTGTGGACAGTCATGAACGCCGACGCCAGCCGGCATGGTACTTGATGATGATGATGATGATAGATAGATAATACTGGGTACATCCTTGGGGATGTGAAAACATCTCTTTTCATCGCACAACCTAAAAAGCCAATAGTTGTTGATTGTGATGATTACATAACTATTAGCACAATTAGTCATATAACTAAATTACTCCTCAAGGTCATGCAAGAAGGAATTCTAAATAAATTAGATGAGGAAGTAGCTGAAGAGCAATGTGGGTCCGCTAAAAACAGCGGCATCAGAGAAGCAATTATAGACTATAAGAAAGCTTTTGATAGAATATAACATGAACAATTAATTAAATGCCTTCAAGATATAGGCTTAGACAGAAGGGACATCAGACGTATAAGTAACTTGTACTGGGGAAAAAGTGGAAAAAGTAAAATGTAATTAATGACCCAAGATATTAGAAATTTTCCACCACCTCAAATTTTTCCTCTTTAACATATATTTCTTTCTCCATATTAGTCTTATCTGTATGCATTATCTTTAAGTTTGCTTTGTTAAGATATAAGTTGTGATTCTCACTATTGTTTTTGGTTGAAGTTATCATGTTTTCTATACCATTCTCTGATGTGGATAGTAACACTGTATCACCAGCATATCGAATCTCTGGTATTTCATGACCTCCCATAGTTAAGGCATCATATTGCTCCCTAGTTATATCATCTCTGTGTGAGATGTGTGAGAGAGAGAGATTGAGCGAGAGAGAGAGAGAGAGAGAGAGAGAGAGAGAGAAGGAGAGAGAGAGTGAAAGAGAGAGAGATAAGTGGAAGGGTGGATGTGTTAGTGTGTGTGTGTGTGCGCGCGCTTGCGTGTGAGTGTGTGTATATGAAAGAATAGTGAGAGAGAGAGAGAGAGAGAGAGTGTGAGAGAGAGAGAGAGAGAGAGAGAGAGAGAGAGTTGAGCAGGCGCATGTCATGTAACACGCATGTCATGTAACACGCGAATCCATATGTTTGTGTATTCTCATCTGTCATATTATAAGTTGAATACCATTTGATTTTATAATGTATTAGCTGACCCGGCCCGGCTTCGCCCAGGCACTGGAGGGGATCTATCTATTAATCTATTAATCTATCTATCTATCTATCTATCTATCTATCTATCTATCTATCTATCTATCTATCTATCTATCTATCTATCTATCTATCTATCTGTATATATTTATCTGTCTATCTATCCATCCATCCGTCTATCTATCTATATGTATGTATGTACGTACGTACATATGTATGTTTGGCCCGTTCCCGTTAAAAATATAGATAGAATAGAAGAATAGATATATTGATAGTAGAAAATATGATTGGAAGAGATCTATTCAAATACATTCTCTAAGCGTACAGAGTATACGTTCGGCCCCTGGGCCCTCACGGCTAATTTATTGGTTGCAGTTAGAAAATTTCACTTAATGTCAGGATTATTTATTTTTGAAATGTTGTCGTATAATTTTTAAGTTATGGCCGAACACCAAATTTGATGTCTAATGTAGTGCTTTTTGATAAACAATATTTTTTGTTTTTCTGTCTGGTGCGTACACAAATAAATCCGAAGGTTTTCCAACGCGTGAGCAGGCCACATATAGCTGTCCATGTGTGAAGCACGGATTTTCCAGATTTAGTCCACACACTTGTAGCGATTGTCCCTGTGCTTTGTTGATCGTCATGGCAAATGCAAGTCGCAACGGAAACTGCAGGCGTTTGAATTCGAATTGCATGTCTGTTGGAATCATTGGGCTGCGAGGCAACAGTACATCTTCTCCTTTAAATTTCCCATTCAAAACTGTAGTTTCGATGATATTGTTCATCATCTTTTTGACTGCAAGCCTGGTACCGTTGCAAAGTCGAGGTGGATTGATGTTTCGGAGAAGAATGATAGGCACGCCAATTTTCAATGTTAAAACGTGCGGCGGTATGCCTGGCAAATCAAGTGAATTCAAGAATTCAGTTGGATAATTGACAACTTCGTCTTGATTCATCATAGAATCTATGGACTTATACGTTGTCGCTTCGCCTGGTATTTCGTTTTGAATGGCGAAATTAATGGCATTGACATCGTTGTTTTTGGCTGCTAATATAGCACGTTCACTGAGCCATTGATGATTTTTGTGATTCAGTGCGATATTTGGGAAAACTTTGTCAATCAATTCGCCTATAGTTGCTGTGATGTTACAGAAGTTTGTTGGCAACGTGATACATTGTGTGGATTCATCGAATGGCATTTTCCCATTCCCAATATCCAACAATTGTTTTGCAAAGAGTTCTGCGGATGCATCATGTTGTCGTTGTACACGCATATTGGTCTTCAAAGTCAATTTCTGAACGTGCCGCCATAAAACTGATGATTTCAGACATGCATTAAGTTCATCAGCGAATGTTGAATGTGGTATAACTGGTAGAGTTTGTCGAAAATCACCAGACAATAAAATAAGTGCGCCACCGAAGAGCTGTTCATTTCCTCTTAAATCTTGTAGTGTACGATGAAGCGCCTCCAATGCTTTTTTGTGTGCCATAGTACATTCGTCCCATATAATGAGTTGACATGATTGGAGTACTTTACCCATTCCAGAATTTTTTCGGATATTGCATGTCGGTGTCTCAGTGATGTGCATATTCAAAGGCAATTTTAGTGCTGAATGTGCTGTTCGGCCACCATCCAAAAGAGCTGCTGCAATTCCAGATGACGCGATAGCCAGCGCAATATTTTGTCTTGATCTTATGGTTGCCAACATAAGTGAAATGAGAAAAGTTTTGCCTGTGCCCCCGGGCGCATCTAGGAAATACAATCCGCCGGTTTGGCTTGTAATTGCATGCATAATTCTGTCATACGCTATACGTTGTTCTGGAACCAATTTCAGAAGATTTGTTTGAATAAATGCACACAATTCGTCGACATCAAAGATTGATTCTCGTTGCAAATCACGATCGAAAAGATCGTTTGCAGATCGATCCGGCGCAGTCATTCCCAATTCTACCAGTGCTTTGTTAGCGATTGCCAAACTTATGTCCTCAATCGAAACCAGTGCCTCATTATACACATTTGGTGTGAATTGAATGTCCGGATTTTGATTCATTGCACGCAAACGATGTAGGATGTCTTCACTCATATAGTCTTTGTATTTTTCCCAAAGATCTTTTGGATTGGATGGGAAGCAAGTTGTCAATATGATGGCAAATAACGTGCGTATTTGCTGTGGTTGAGCAGTATTAGATGCATCAGCGAGTGAAGTGTCCCAGTGTGCATCGTTTTCAAGAAGATGTAATTCGTGGCAAGTTTCACGATAAGTGGCACATACTTGACCGTTTACTGTTCTTAATTCTTGAAAGGATGTTGGTCCATGTACGTTGATTAACAGTAATCGCAAGTAAAAGCATTCTGCATTGTTTGGGTGAACAGTGTACAGACGGCCTAACGCGTCGGTCGAATATAAATTGGTATGTCCTTCAACTGCTTTACCTTGTTTGCGACGTTGAAACTTTTTCGCTGATGCATTCCATGTGTAGTATGTTGGCACTTCAGAGTAAAGTAGTGTCTTTGCAAACATATCATTCCCGCACAATGAAAAAAATGCAGTTAACGTTGTTGGTGGTGGTGACAATGCTCATTCACGTGCATTTTCTGTTGTGAAGTACACGCGCTGTCCATTTTCAAGCTGTACTGCCAAATGAACAACTGTTGGATGACGTTCATGAATTGGAGATGATAAAATGCGCCATACTGCTTCATTACTATTAATGTAGCGTCCCACTTGATATTGATCTATTTCATCAATAGATGCAGTTGCATTTCCCACTCCAAAAACTGCCATATCATTTCCTTTGTTGACATATTTGCAAATGTACTTGATCGATTTAACTGAATTGCAATACTCGACATTGATGTGTGCTTTGTACGTTTTCGAGAGTAACGGTGAATACGGTACAACCCAACGATTATCGACTTGAAGATCATTGTTTCGTACTTTTAAAGTGATAGATTTGCCGCCATCTTCAGTTGAGCGTCGACGATAGAGTGGATATCCGTCATTGCCAGTGATTGTCTCGGCATGTAAATGTCTTGGGTATCGTTTCGTGCATTTCCCATAAGACATGCAAGGTGAATTGTTATTGAGTAGGCCACATGGACCATGAATCATGTTTTTGGTGACGACTTCAAATAACTCTGGATCAATGTCGACATCTGGTATTTCTGCTGAGATGACTTGATCAATTTGATGTGGTGTGACTTTTTCGATCGTCCAAATCAAAATGTGTGCATGTGGCAATCCTCTTTTTTGCCATTCGATGGAATACATCCAACAGCGTGTCTCTCCAAAAACTTGATGCTTGACAATGAAATCCATTAAAGATTTCAATTTTTGTTTGAACACACGTGCGGAAATATCGGGACGATCTGATCATGATTGTCCAGTTAACAAAAGTTCTTTTATTTCATCCCATGTAGGACTGCATGTGAAGGTAATAAACAAATCTGGGCGGCCATATGCGCGAACATATTTCATTGCATCTTGTGCGTATTCATGCATGTGCCGTGGACTGCCTGTAAATGTGGCCGGGAGTATGATCTTTTCCCCCACTTCATTTGGATTAACATTGCTATCATTAACAACTGCATCACGTAAATGAATGTAATCTTCGGAACGCAACTTGGTTTCAATTAATCGAATGTAGAGGAGTCGTTCGCTTTCGATTTTCGCATACATGTCAACAATGTATTGAAGGAACAATTGTCGATATTTCAAGATATGATTTTCAGCATTTTCACGAATCATCAATCGATATGAATAGTAATTCATGGCACTGACTTTCTTATTCGTTTCCTCATCTGTTTGTGGATTTCTCAATTTGATATTTATATAATATCCATCTTCCCCTTGCCAAAGTATAATCGGATATTGCAATGCGTCTATGAACGATGAGTTTCTGAGACTCGCTGAACATCACCATTTCTGCGATGAAGAATTATATCACGTGAGTTAGATTCTTCGCCAACTATAATGATCGCCACCTCATCTATTGTTTGTGCGTTGTACAGTCTTTCGTGTTGGCCAACAGGTGTTTTGTCTGCTCTAACTACAACTCTGTAGTCATTAAATGGCATTTGTTCAAGGACAGTTCTGAACAACCTAATTAATTCGTTGTGTTGATCGAATAAATTTTGTAATGCAGCGACAATTTCTCGTTTAGTGACTGTATTGAATCGACATCGTTGATCGATTTGTTCACCAGTGTTTCCCATGAAATAAATTTGAAGATATTTAGGATCTGCATTCGGCATTGGTAGTACTGATCCTGTGCGATGATAAATTTACCCCTGAACTTTGAATGTCGGCATGCAATTCTCGCGCACAATATTTGTTGCACCAATCGATGTCATTTGGAAACATGAATTGTACTTGCGTATGTTTGCCAAGAAATGTTTCGATTGGCTCGTGACACCTGATACCAACGTTGATAATGGTTCGGGTGGTGAATGCAATTCTGACAATTTCACTTTTCCACTCATGCAGTAAATTCCTGGTGGTTCATTCTTAAATTTGAGGGTACTGCAATACATGCATAATTGATCCATTTTTCCAATAACCACACTTGGATGAAGACTGTAATCATAATGAGCATCATAACGAAATGCACCAAGATTTAAATCAGCGCCCAGTGATTGTCTTGATCGAATAGTGCGTACTCTGTTTGTTTCCAGTCTTGCTTCCCGTTGCTCGCCTGTTTCAGATGAACGTGCTTGAGCAGCGTGTACTCTTGTTGTTTCCAGTCTTGCCTCCCGTTGCTCATCTGTTTCTGAAGCTCTTAATGCCTTTATCTTTCGTGCTTGAAGTGTAGATGCACCAATCGCTTTTCGTTTGGGTGGCATAACTGATTTAGTTTTGGACCCTAATCTAACATAGAAAATTAGATTTTTAACTAACTATTTCATTTCATCTGAATCTGATAAAGGGCTCACACACACAAACAAATATTGTCTACATATATAGTAGAGGATATGGAAATATGGTATATGGCCAAAAGATAGGAAGAGAACTATATCTTAAAAAGGCAACCTGAAACTACTAAACGTAAATGCTGGGTACTTCAAAGGATAGGCTTTTTTTTTTTTTTTTTTTAACACCTGCATTTGTATTGTTAGTATTTTTACAGGCGTGCTACGTGTAAGGTATGCATAAAGTATGAACAACACACAAAAAATTCATTTCATCTACAGTCTCTTTTATAGATACACGCATACGCGGCCAATTAAAAACGTTAATTGTATACAAAAACAATGTCCTTCTAGTATTTTAACAGGCGTGCTACAGGGCGTTCAAACATCAAATGACATATTTACTTAGTATGCATAACACAATTGAATGACAAACATGATATGATGTTGACACACACGCGGCCGACCTTTTTTTTCTTCGTCTTTCCGACTTCCTTATTCGTTTCCTCATCTGTTTGGCCACACGCGGCCGACCTTTTTTTTTAAACAAAAACAAAATCAAGCATATACACATGTAAATTGTGTACTGACCTTCTCTCTGCCAAGCAAACGGAAAAAACAAATGCTCCGATTAATTCAAAAGTTCCACTCCCAAAAAACTATTTCCAAATAAAATTCTAACGTGTCGAAAATCAATCCAATTTTTAATGAAAACTGTTTTTAAATTAGTTATGCCCCTTGAAATAACTTTTCTAGAGTGAAGTCCCCCTGCTATATAGACATTATATAATGAAAATCAAAAAGTAAATGTTATTAAATAAGTAGAAGATTTTACACTAAGAAACTATTATAGTCGGTTGCACAGGAATGATAGGAAGACGTATAGAAAATTTCATCTCAATCGGATGTACCGTTATCGAACGCATCCAATACATAGCTAACCACAAACAAAGCCACATACACTCTGTTTTATATATATAGATAATATAAACTTATGTATATTACTGTAGTTTGAGTGAGAGAGTCAGTGAGTGTGAATGAGAGACAGAATGAGTGAGCATGAGAGTGAATGTGTGTGTGTGTATGTGTGTGTATGTATGTGTGTATGTATGTGTGTGTGTGTGTGTGTGTGTGTGTGTGTCTCTGTGTGTGTGTGGGAGCATCACACATTTTTACGTCACACACTGTATATGTATACATTTTTCTCAATGTTTAATATTTTTATGAGACTGCTCACGACAATTGTCAGTGTATGTGTGTGAGTAAAGTGTGGGGGTTTGTTCATACTAGTTTCAATGCTCACGTGAGGCATTATTATGTGTCTAGATGTGAGGATATGTAAGAGTGGGTGTGTGTGTGTGTGTGTGGAGGATGTGTGTGAGTGTGGGGATATGTGTGTGGGGGGAAGTGTGGGTGTGTGGGTGGGGGTATGCGTTTGGATGGGTTGGGGTGTATGGGTATTGGTGGGTAGTGAGATTTGTGCGTGTTGGTGGGACGTGTGGATGAATGTGTGGTGGTGAAAGTAGGGGTGTGGGAATGGGTGTGGGGGATGTGTGTATGGGTGGAGGATGTGTGTATGGGACGTAAGCGGGGTATGTGTGTGTGGATGGGGAATATGTATAGGTAGGTGGAGATGTGTGGATGGTTTGGGGGAAGTATGTGTAGATGGCGAGGTTGTGTGGGTAGGGGATGTTTGTGGGTTGATTGGGGATGTAAGGGCGGGTGGGGAGAAGTGTATGATGTGTGGTGTGTTGGTTAGGGTTGTGTGCATGTTGTGTGGGTGGGGTATGTTTATGGTGGGTGGGGGAGGATATGTGTGTGGGTGGTGGATAGTGTGTGGTGTGTGGGTGGGGGAATGTGTTTGATGGGTGCGGGGATGTGTGTATGGATGGGGGATATGTGTGGGGTGAATAGGGAATGTGTGATGGTTGGGGGAAGCATGTGTGGGTGGTGGGGGCGGGTGTGGTTGGGGGATGTGTGCGTGAATAGGGAATGTGTGGGTGGGGGTGTGTCAGTGGCTTAGGGATGTGTAGGTGTGTGAGGTATGTGTATGTGTCGGGACGGGAAGCGTGAGTGGCTGGAGCATGTGTGTGGGTGGGGGTATGTGTGATCGAGAGATGTTTGGTTGGGGTGCATGGTGGTGTGTTTGGGCGTGGTGGAGGATGTGTGAGTGAGTGTGTGCTGGTGGATGGGTTGGGAATGTGTGTGTGGGTGGGGAGAGGTGTGTGGTGTGTTGGTTTGGGATATGTATGTGGTGTAGGGGTGGGGGATGTGTGTGGGGGTGGGGGATTAGTGTGGTGTGTGGGTGGGGGTATGTCCGGGGTGGGTGGGTGAGGGTATCTGTGTGGGTGTGGGAGAGATAGTGTGTGATATGTGGGTGGGGGATATGTGTGTGGTATGTGGGTAGGAGATTGTTCGTGGTATGCATGTGAGGGATGTGTGGGTGAGGGATATGTGTGTGTGGTGCGTGAGTTAAGACTATTGTGTGGTAGGGGATGTGTGTGATATGCTGGTGGGGGATGTGTGTGGTGGGGGATGTGGGTTATGGCATGTCTTGGTGGGTGGAGGATGTATATGTGGGTGGTGGGTTGTGCGTGTGAGTAGATTGGGGATGTACAGGTGGTAAGGGAGATGTGTGTCTGTGTGTGTGTGTGTGTGTGTGTGTGTGGGTAGGGAGATGTCAGTTGGTGGGGATATGTGTGCATGGTTTGAGGATTTGTGAGTAGATGTGCGATGTGTGGGTTGGTGGGGGACGTGTGTGCTTGGGTGGGGAATATGTGGTCGATGGAGGTGTGGTTGGGGGATGGATGGTTGGAGGTGTGGGTGGGGAGAGGATGTGTCGGTGGGGGTTGGTGTGTGGGTTAGGATGTGTATGTGGGTGGGCGCGGGATGTGTGGGTTGGTGGGGAATATTTGTGTGCGTGGCGAGTGTGTTTTGGTTGGGGGAACAGGTGAGGGCAGTGTGTGTGTGGGTGAGGGATGTGCAGGAGGGGGATGGGTCGGTTGGTGGGATATATATGTGTCCCTGGGTATGTGTGTGTGTGTGTGGGTAAGTGGGCGTGTGTGTGGTTAGGGTGATGTGTGGGTAGGTGGGATATGGGCCTAATAACATGGTAATTTGCCTTATTTATGTTTACAACATTCATTTCACAATGTTTTTTTTTTCCTATGTGAATGTATAATGCTCTTGCTGAACGAAAGATAATTGATTGGAAGGGCCGAATGTAAGACGGGCCTGCGTGCCCAATTTGTGACCCTTTTAAAATAAAGTTGAGTTTATTTGATGTGATTTGATTTATGACATTTCTCATCATATTTTCGGCGTACAGGTTAAACAAATAGGGGAACAGCGCACAGCCCAAACGGACTTCTTGCTTGATGTCAAATGTTGTGATGGTGTACACAGTCAAATACCTCTGAATAATTCACAAAACATGAGAAATTGTTTACTTTCAATTCTCTACGCTTCACTATTAATAAACGCATATTGAGTATGTAATTTCTTCTTCTATTGTCTTACGAAGTCTTCCCATTATGATTGTTAGTAGAATTTTTCTTGCGTGACTGATCAGGGCAACAGTTCTATAGTTGATGCATAATTTCAATTTAACCTTTTTTGGTATTGGAATGAGGATAGTTCTCTTTTAATGGTTTGACCATATACCACATTTCCATATATATTTACATAATGCGTGAAAGATGTGTATGCTTTCTTCTCCCACTTTAATTAGTTTAACTGGTATCTCACCACATCCTGGAGATTTACCATTCTTCAGGATCTTTATTGCCACCTAATGAGGGTTCAGGCTCTGTCTCTGCTGTCTTTAGTTCATGTATCTCATTCACATCCTGACAGTCATTCATACCACACATTCCACTGCAGTATTCCTTCCATCTTCCTAGAATGTTTCTAAAGTCTGTCAGGGTATCTCCCAAAATTGTCACAGATAACATTTAATTGAGGTTGAGCATTTCTTATCATCTAAACACAACGACAACTGGCGAAACAGCAACTTCAGAGGAAACAGATATGCCATCACGCCCCTATAATCTCCGAAAGACGTGCACAAGTAAGGTAGGGACATCGTTTTCTCCAGTACGAGAGTAAGAAAAACGTGATCGTGTCTGCAGAAATTAAGATAGGTTGCGTACTTTCTACAAGAAGTAGACTTAATTATTTTCGAGATAAAAGAGAAAATATTTTTTGTTTACACAATGAACGCCTAAGCCGTTTGGAATGGCACATGATAGTCATGATTTTGATAGAGATGGTGAGATGTGGGTACACATGATCGCATACTTTAGTTAGCAAGGTGCTTGATGATGATGATGATGATGAGGATGATGATGGTGGTGGTGGTTGTAAAATAGCTGTCAATGTGTTATCATTAGTGAATATTTTGGATGCATTACGAACTCCTTAGTATAATATAAGTAGTATGTTACGTCCTAACTAATTAGCAAATGAGGTTAGCAACCTCAATTTTTAACTATATAAAAAGTCTACCACTCCAAGCGAAACGTCACAAAAGTGGACATCATTTTCAAGGGATGCAACCCATTAATAAATAATCGAACGTATTTTTGCACTGGTACTTCCCTTTTTTGTTGAAATTTTTTTTTTAAATTTAATAACAACTTATAGTATTAGTTGTAGTGGGCGATGCTTAAACAATATCATCACACTAGTGAGGCTGTTAAGGTACAGTGCTCTTCCTCCTCATTGTCATCCTTCTTTATTTCGTCTTCTTTCTTTATCTGCATGGGCATAA
The DNA here is from genome assembly GCA_963921405.1 of Cepaea hortensis. Taxonomy (NCBI): domain Eukaryota; kingdom Metazoa; phylum Mollusca; class Gastropoda; order Stylommatophora; family Helicidae; genus Cepaea; species Cepaea hortensis. The sequence continues at coordinate 15,683,381 of OY992884.1, forward strand.
CACTATCTTCATTCCATTGGTGATGTTTAAGGGAAAGGGTTACAGTGCATTTCCTCGGAGTGGTCAAGCGGGCGGGTGGGCGTTGGGGTGGGAGCTCAGGGGTGGGGGCGTGGGTGTCGGAGTGTGGGATAGGACTAGGCGGTTCGAAACTCGGTTCGTGACGGACGTAATATGAAACAGCTTATAAGTAAAAATGTAAATATGGCGGCTATATAATCTGTAGAGGGTCGTAGTGGTGGAAGGACTATCATCACACAGGATACAGATGAAAGCCTTAAAAAGTAAAAACTACCCGATATTTTTGATTTAAGCGCAAGGGGTGGGTAGCAGGTATTAGTGATCTGTAGAGTGCCGTAGTCTTGTAAACATTATCATCACACAGGGTACAGCTGAAAACCTTAAAATGTAAAGATGGCTGGCATTATCAACTGTACCGGGTATGGCTTAGTGAAATTCGTTAGTAACGGGTCGGTGAGTGGCGGAATATGTTGATAAGTGCTTCCTAACAATACCATCACCCGAATTTCAGAACTTCAAATGAAAACCTTAAAAAAGTAAACAATGACCGGCATTATCGACTATAGCGGGTATGGTTTAGTGAAATTCGTTAGTAAGGGGTGGGTGAATGTATAGTATGTTAGTAGTAGTATCTTACGCTATAACTAATTGGCAAATGAGGTTGGCAACCTCAATTTTTAACTATATAAAAAGTCTACCACCGCAAGCGAAGGGTCACAATAGCGGACCTCATTTTCAAAAGATGCAATCCATGAATAAATAATCGAACGTATTTTTGCACTGTTACTTCCCTTTTTTGTTGCAAATTTTTTTTTAAAATTTAATAACAACTGATAGTATTAGTTGTAGTGGGTGATGCTTAAACACTATCATCATACTAGTGAGGCTGTTAAGGTACAGTGCGCTTCCTCCTCATTGTCATCTTTCTTTATTTCGTCTTCTTTCTTTATTTGTAGTGGGCATAACACTATTTTCATTCCATTGGTGATGTGTAATAGATAGGGTTACAGTGCATTTCCTCGGAGTGGTCAAGCGGGCGTGCGGGCGTGGAGGTGGGAGCTCAGGGGTGGGTGCGGGTGTCGGCGTATGGGATAGGACTATGCGGTTCAAAACTCGGGTCGTGACGGACGTCATATGAAACAACTTTTAAGTAAAAATGTAAATATGGCGGCTATATCATCTGTAGAGGGTCGTGATGGTGGAAGGACTATCATCACACAGGTTATAGATAAAAACCTTAAAAAGTAAAAATATACCCGATATTATTGATTTCAGCCGGTAAAGCTTAATGAAATTTATTGGTAAGGGGTGGGTAGCAATTATTACTGATCTGTGTAGAGTTTTAGTGGTCTAAACACTATCATCATACGGGTTACAATTGAAAACCTTAACAAGTAAAGATGGCCGATATTGTTGGTTGTAGCTGGTATGGCTTAGTGAAATTCGTTCTTAAGGGGTGAGTAGCGGTTATTAGTGCTCTGTAGAGTGTAATAGTGGTGTAAACACTATTATCACAAGGCTACAAATGAAAACCTTAAAAAGTAAAGATGGCCGAAATTATTGATTGTTGCGGGTATGACTTAGTGAAAATTGTTGTTAAGGGTGGTTAGCGGCTATTAGTAATCTGTAGAGGTTCGTAGTGACGTGTATACTATCATTACACAGGCTACAAATTAAAACCTTAAAAAGGTAAAGATGGCTGCTATTACTGATTTTAGCGGGTATAGTTTAGTGGCATTCGTTGGTAAGGGGTGGGTAGCAGGTATTAGTGATCTGTAGAGTGCCGTAGTGGTGAAAACACTATCATCACACAGGGTACAACTGAAAACCTTAAAATGTAAAGATGGCCGGCATTATCAACTCTACCGGGTATGGCTTAGTGAAATTCGTTAGTAAGGGGTCGGTGAGTGGTGGAGTATGTTGATAAGAGCTTCCTAACAATACCATCACCCGGCTTTCAGAACTTCAAATGAAAACCTTAAAAAAGTAAACAATGACTGGCATTATCGACTATAGCGGGTATGGTTTAGTGAAATTCGTTAGTAAGAGTGGGTGAGTGGAGGTGGGCTAGATAAGTCTTCTAAACACTATCATCATTCGGTTTAGGAGCTTCAAATGAAACCCTTAAAAAGGTAAAGATGGCTGGTATTATCGGATGTTACGAGTATGGTTTAGTGTAATTCATTGGTAAGGGGTGGGTGAGTGGATGAGTAGACAGATAAGTGCATCTGGTCGTTATTAAGGGGTGATCGAGTGGTGGGGTCGCTAGATAAATACGACTGGTCTTTGATAAGAGCCGGAGGAGGTGATAGATAAAGACTCTAGGTCGATGGTTAAGGGTGGGTGAATGGAGGAAAAGGCTAGATATGTGCCTTTGATCACTTTTAAGGGTGGGCGAGTGGAGAGGTGGCTAGATAAATACGTGCTTTCCTTGATAAGATCCCGAGGTTAAGTCTCATATTAAGTCTAAGGACTGAACTCATAGATGGCTGATCTGAGGGTGGCCGCCTGCGTGCCTCATCACAGGTCTATGTCGGCGGGGATGAACTATGTCGACGTGTTTAGACAGGTCTTTGGGGAAAACCGGAGGATGACTCAGAACGTACCGACAGCGGTAAACCTGCTTGAACATGTTTAGACATGTTTTCTATGTTGCATCAGTCGCACAGTCTGTATAAAAAGGACCGCAAAGGTGAGTTAAATACACTACGTTTGCAGCAAGACCTATCGAAAACAGCTCATCGAAGAGACCATAGTGGTAAGTACGCTGTGTGTAGTATACATTCACGTTACACGCCGTCAATTCGGTATAGTGTTGTCGCTGATGTATTTCTAAGAAAATAATGTATATGGTGCTACATACGGGTTTACACGTCGAGATATATCAGATGCGCATGATATCAAAATACTCTCTGGTGTATATATCCCTTAACACTAGGTCAAAACTGGTCTGCGTAAAGGTCATATGGATGGTGTCACACTGAGTAAAATTCAATTTGTGTAAATATATCATATACATACGTTATCACTTGTTATATCACCACTAATTATTGCTCATCAGTACTCAGTAACTGTCCATCAGTGCGTGTATTCGCCTGCTTTGCTTACTAATATAGTACATAAAACAGCTCCATGTCAGTAACACACTATATAAAATAACACAAAGTAAGACAGCTTTACAGAATTACGAAACATACAGGACGTTGCTAGCCTTCAAACCAAACTCAAAACATAAAGTCACGTTGAAGACACTCAGGTGACGTAAGACATCAGGTATAAGAAGAACACAAATAAGAGCAATGCAGAGAACAAGCATTATTTTACTACATATGACGTCTTGGTGCACCCTCATAATTCGCAAATGTCAAATGGGTACTATTTTCTATTGATATATCATAATTAAAAAGTTAGTTCTTTTGATTTTAAAACATTTTGGTTATTATTTTCTGAAGATGATTTAAAAACACTAGCATCAAAATAATATTGGTTGTCGCATGTTTTTAAATACAAAATAAAAGTCATGTAAAATATCGACGGTGGAATGTAATGTTTTGTATTTTCTTCACAGCTGTATGACGTTCAGCGGAAAGTGTGGAAGTACAGAAAGCTATACAAATCACCGTATCAACACTTCACCAGTGCAACTACACAAAAGAGTATTGTGCTAATTATCAACACTCCATTAGCTGGTGCCGGAAACTACAAGCGGTTTGGAATACGTGCCTTATCGCCCTTACATTTTCTAGCATAATGGCCACTAAACAGAAAAATCTCTATCTATGTCCTACATGTAATCAATTCTTTACAGAAAACCGCAAGATTACACGACATATTAACACAGTTCACAACTTCGAAACTCACACATGCCACCTCTGTGGTAACCTATACTACAGAAAAAATAAGTCACTATGGTTGAATGAAAAAATAAAATTTCAACAATAAAATTGTACACAAATTAAGAATTAAATTTATACATGAAACATTTACATTGGAAACAATAAAGAGAAATTTAATTGGTAATTTTTGTACAATTGTATTGTTGAAATTATATACATTGGCACCTTGCCGTCTTGACAGACGATAGTTTGTGCTTTAAAAAGGCATAATAACTTTTAACTATGGCGGTAGCGAGTGTGACTGATAAGGCCAATTTGCGCTGTAAATGTCCGTTCACAGTGGGTGCATGTGAACACGTGGTCATTTCCACCATCATGCACCATCTTACGTCTCAAACGCTTGGTGTGTGACTTTTCTGCAATAATTTTCTCCTTTGACTTTATTCCATTTCTGATATTTGCCCTCCATGCAACACGTTCAGTGGCGACTTGCTCCCAATGTGCATTATCAATGCCTGTATCAATCATGTCCCGCTTACACACATCTTTGTATCGTAGTAGAGGCCGACCCTGAGATCTCTTACCCATCTGTAATTCACCAAAAAAGATATCCTTTGGTATTCTACCATCATCCATCCGCCTAAGATGTCCTATCCATCTAAGTCTACGAAGACTGAGCATGGAATAAACTGTCACACAACCTGATCTTTCCAATACTTCAGTATTTGTGATTTTGTCTTGCCACTTAATACCAAGAATTCTTCGCAGACACCGCATATGAAAGCTGTTTAAATTGTTCTCTTGGTGTGAGTAAGTTGTCCAGGTTTCACTGCCATAGAGAAGAGTACTAAGGACACAGGCTTGATAGACAAGGACTTTTGTTTTGGCAGTAAGCTTCCTGTTCTCCCAGACTCTTTTTCTTAACCTGTTCATTGTTGTTGCTGCCTTACCAATCCGGATGTTGATTTCCTGATCTAGGGATAATTTGCTATTTACCACCGATCCTAGATATGTAAAATGATCTACTATCTCTAGTTCGGCGTCGTCAATAAAGATTGATGGTACCCCATGTGCACCTTGTGACATAATCTGTGTCTTCTTTTTGCTAATTGTTAAACCAAATTCAGAACAAGCATTGGAGAATGCAGATAGTAGACATTGCAATTCTTCCTCAGAGTGGGTCGTAACTGCAGCATCATCTGCAAAAAGCAACTCTCTGATCAGTACCCTCCTAATTTTGGTCTTAGCCTTCAATCTCTGAGCATTGTAGAGGCCGCCATCTGAGCGTGAGTGAATGTATATACCACCATTCTGATCACGAAATGCATATTTCAGTAGAAGTGAAAAGTATATTCCAAAGAGGGTGGGAGCTAGTACACAACCTTGCTTAACTCCACTCTTGATTTCAAATTCTTCAGAAGTTGCACCATCAAACTTGATTATACCCTTCATGCCTGTGTGGAACGATTCCACAATAGACAGAAGAGTTGGTGGGCAGCCAATCTTCTTTAGTGCCTTGAACAGACCCTCACGACTGACCAAATCAAATGCCTTTGTGAGGTCGATGAAGGCAATAAACAGTGGTTGATTCTGTTCACGGCATTTTTCTTGCATTTGTCGCAATGAGAATATCATATCAGTGGTAGACCGGTTCTGTCGAAAGCCACACTGTGATTCGGGGTAGACTTGATCTCCTAGGACTTGAAGTCTGCGCAGAACAATTCTGGCAAATACTTTTCCAACAATACACAGAAGTGAGATACCCCTATAGTTGTTGCAGTCGCTCCGATCGCCCTTGTTCTTGTACAGTGTTATGATGCTTGAATCTTTGAAATCCTGTGGGACTTGTCCTTCACGCCAGCATAGCTCTATTAGCTGGTGGATCACACTAGTGAGTGTGTCTTGCCCACTCCTGATAACCTCTATTGGAATCCCATCCTTACCTGGAGCCTTGCCAGATGCAAGTTCATTTATAGCACACTTAACTTCTGTTATGGTGGGAAGTGTGTCCAGGTGGTCAAGAGTTGGTAGAGCCTCTATGGCGTTGAGGGCATTATCCGCTAGTTTGGTCTCACTTGAGTAAAGCTCCAAATAGTGCTCTACCCATCTGTCCATCTGCTGTTTCTTATCAGTGATGACTTCTCCAGTCAAGGTTTTCAATGGTGCACTTCTTTTGATCACTGGACCACAGGCTTTCTTTATTCCTTCATACATGCTTCTTATGTCTCCCTTATCACTTGCGATTTGAATGGACTCACATAACTTGATCCAATAATCATTTGCACACTGCCTGGCAGCCTTTTGCACATCCTTCCTAGCTTGCCTTAGCTCACTCAGAGTGTTACGCGTTGGTCTTTCCTTGTTTCTTAAGAGAGCTTTCTTCTTCTTATCAATCAAGGGCTGCAGAGTCTCGCTGTTGGCCGCAAACCAGTCCTGCCTCTTATGATCCACAGTGCCGTAAACCTTTACGGCAGTTTTACAAAGAGTTTCCTTAAGTTTATTCCATTTATCATTTACTGTAAAATTTTCTGGTGTATCAGTGAAAGCGTCTTCAAGTTGCTGTTGAAACTGAAAGCACTTTTCAGGATCATGAGTGTTAATAATATTAATCCTGGGGCTAGATTTGTGTTTAGCTGTGTAGATTCTCTTTGGTCTCAGTCTAACCCTTGCAACAACCAAAGAATGATCCGTATCACAGTCAGCACTGTGGTAACTACGAGTCAATGATATATGGTTCAGATGTTGTCTCCGTGTGATGATGAAGTCCAGCTGGTGCCAATGGCCGGATCTTGGATGTTTCCATGTGACCTTATGCATCTCTTTTGTTTTAAAAAAAGAGTTTGTAATACATAGGTCATTACTGGTGCAATGTTCCAGCAGCCTTTGCCCATTTTCATTCATGCGACCGATGTTGTATTTTCCAAGGCACACTGGCCATGAACTCGAGTCCTTGCCCACACGAGCATTGAATTCAATTGTTGAAATAGTGACTTATTATATAAGATACATTTAATTTTCTGAAATACAGCTTTTGCTTGCCTAAGGGACAGAAGAATTTCTCTAGTAGGTTGGGGATGTAAAATGACAAAGTGAGATATTTGTTCCTATTTGGTTAAGGAATTTCCCTACTTTTTATAAGTTTGGCTGACATGTGGCTAACATTTTTCATATTTTGTTAACAAATTTTCCTACTTTTCATAAGTTTTGGATTAAATATTTCTGTGCTTGACCAAAAATTTTCACTTTTGGTTAACATAGTTTCCTAAATTTTATAAGTTTTGGATGAAATTTGGCTAAACTGTTCACGCTTGGTTGAAATATTTCTGTCTTTGGCGGATATATTTTCATATTTGGTTAACAAAATGTCCGACTTTTCATACATTTGACTGATGTATTTAGTTACTTAGTCAATATTTTCCCCTTTTGTTAAGATTGTTCCGCTTTGGTTAACAATTGTTCCTAGTGTTCATAAGTTTCGACGAGATATTTCGTTACTTGGTCAATCTTTTCCCATCTTTTTATAAGTTTCGTTGAGATATTTCAGTATTTGGCAGACCTTTTTCCCTTTGGCTGACAAATGTTCTACTTTTTATAAGATAAGTTGAAATATTTCTCTCTTTGGCCAATATATTTTCACAGTTAGTTAACAAAATTTCCGACCTTTCATACATGTGGCCGATGTATTTAGTTACTTGATCAATATTGTTTTCCCATTTGGCCAATAAATTGTCTTACTTGGCCAAGATTTTCCCCTTTGATTAACAAATGTTCCTACTTTTCATAAGTTTGGATGAGATATTTCCTATTTTGATCACTATTTTTCCTATATGGATAACAAATTTTATTACTTTTTATAAGTGTGCCTGTGATATTTCTTTACTTCGTCAATCTTGTTCCATCTTTTCATAAGTTATGTTGCGATATTCCTGTGTTTGGTCGAAATTTATTTTCCATTTGGCTGACAAAGTTTACTACTTTTTATATGTTTAGTTGATATATTTATCTCTTTGGCCAATATATTTTCACAACTGGTTAATAAAATGTCCGACTTTTTTATGAGTTCGGTTGAAATATTTATTAGTTTGTTCAAAATGTTTCCCCTTCGGTTAACAATTTCCTGCTTTTTCATAAGTTTGGATGCGCTATTTCTTTACATGGGAAATATTTGTTTTCCCATTTGGTTAAAAAAATTTCCTATTTTGGGCGATATTTTTCTTATTTGACCAATATTTTTCCTACTTTGGTTAGCCTGCTTCCTTAGTTTTGTTGACATATTTCTCGAATTTGTCGTCAGTATCTAACATTCTCTCACCACATGACAACTATATATACCTTCAATAATAAAAATTCAACAACCAAGACGTAGTTATAATATATACATGTTTATTTACAGTATTTCAGTAGTTTGACAAGAATAAAAAAGCATAATGTCATTATACGAAATGGATCCTTCAATATGAGCTGGTATACACAGTATGATCACAACATTTTATTGTCACATAAAAAGCTATACACATCTGGATTTCTTCACACCATTGTCTGATTAGGCTGGTTCTTCCGGCTGGTAGCCTGGTATGTATCTGTCTGTTGGCTTGTAGTCATAAGACTGGTCTCCAGATTGGTGGGCTGCAGCTGAGTATTGTAGACAAACAGGGCATCAAACAGCTGAGTGTCGGATACATCAAACAGCTGGTTGATAGATTCACCACACATCTTGTTGCTGGGGTCATGACACATCGGACTATAGTTGGGTTGAAAACTGGTGGTTTAGTATAGATCTGCTTGGTGGCTCAGTTTTTGTGTGTCAGAAGGTGTTTTCGTTTTGCATGATGAAGCTGAGGGAGTAGTGCTCATAGGTGTTGAGGTTGCAGTGTCCATAGCTGTTGCCGAAGTGGGTGTCTGATGCTTTATTTTTAATGTGTCGTTGTAGGTTGTCTTTTCAGTTGTATAGGTTACTACAGAGGTGGCATGTGTGAGTTTCGGTGTTGTGAACTGTGTTAATGTGACGTAAGCTTGCGGTTTACTGTAAAGAATTGACCACATGTAGGTCATAGAGAGAGATTTTTCTGTTTAGTGGCCATTATGCTGGAAAAGGTAAGGGCGATAAGGCACGTATATCAACCCGCTTGTAGTTTCCGGCACCAGCTAATGGAGTGTTGATAATTAGCACAATTCTCTTTTGTGTAGTTGCACTAGTGAAGTGTTGATACGGTAGAGTGATCCAACACTATGATTTGCATAGATTTCTGTACTTCCACGCTTTCACTGGTCGTTCTGGTGTAAGTACTGACCACCGAACGTCATACTGCTGTGAAGAAAATACAAACCATTACAGTCCACCGTCGATATTTTACATGACTTTTATTTTGTTTTTAAATACATGCGACAACCAATATTATTTTGATGCTAGTGTTTTTAAATCATCTACAGAAAATAATAACCAAAATGTTTTAAAATCAAAAGTACTAACTTTCTAATTATGATATATCAATAGAAAATAGTACCCATTTGACATTTGCGAATTTTGAGGATCACCAAGACGTCATATGTAGTAAAATAATGCTTGTTCTCTGCATTGCTCTCATTTTTGTTCTTCTTATACCTGATGTCTTACGTCACGTGATGGTCTTCAGCGTGAGTATATGGTTTGTGTTTGGTGATGAAGGATAACAACGTCCTGTATGTTTCGTAATTCTGTAAAGATGTCTTACTTTGTGTTATTTTATCTAGTATGTTACTGACATAGAGCTGTTTTATGTACTACTAGCTGACCCGGCCCGGCTTCGCCCAGGTCCTGGAGGGGATCTATCTATCTATCAGTCTGTCTGTCTGCTTGTTTGTCTGTCTGTCTGTCTGTCTGGCTGACCCGGCCCGGCTTCACCCAGTCCCTGGTGGGGAGCATCTCATTTAATTCATATAAGTAGTCATATAAGCTCTCCCGTTCCCGACTATCTGTCTGTCTGTCTGTCTGTCTGACCCGGGTTCACCCAGTCCCTGGTGGGGAGCATGTCATTTAATTCATTCATATAAGTAGTCAAATAAGCTTCCGTTCCCGCCTATCTGTCTGTCTGTCTATCTATCTGACCCGGCGTGGTTTCGCTTGTAAACAGTAACTTAAAAGAACGTCCTTCCACACACCATTCATTATTTTTAATGAAAACTGTTTTTAATCACCGACATGACAGTTGATAAGTTCTGTAAGCAGAAAAAGATGCGTTACAATGTTATGCATTATGCATTATTTTTATGCAAACTTTGAAAATGCCTTAAAGATTATATCATTATTTATTATAACTCATATGCCTGAAAATAACTATAGACAAAGAGTTTAACAATAGTGCAAGTAAGTCCAACAATATGACTATAAAGTATATAGAAATTTTATTAAAAGTTATGCCCCTTGAAGTAACTTTTCTAGAGTGAAGTCCCCCTGCTATATAGACATTATATAATGAAAATGGAAAAGTAAATGTTATTAAATAAGTAGAAGATTTTACACTAAGAAACTATATAGTCGGTTGCACAGGAATGAAAGGAAGACGTGTAGAAAATTTCATCTCAATCGGATGTACCGTTATCGAACGCATCCAATACATAAATACCCACAAACACACAAACAAAGCCACATACACTCTGTTTTATAGATATAGATTTTAGTGAGCAAAGCAGGCGAATACACGCACTGATGGACGGTTACTGAGCACTGGTCAGCAATAATTAGTGGTGATTGCCATGAGTCGGGTTACATAAGACCTGAGTAACCGCAACATAGATAGATGAGGCATTCAGAGTGATAAATAATCACGGATAGCAATAAGGAAAAAGACACCGGTAACGGGCTAAAGATAGTGGCCAATAGAATTGCGAGGAGTGAGCCACGTGATCAGGAGGGTCGAGCAGGGCGCACGAACAAAGAAGAGGAGTGGGAGTTCGGACGCCATCGCGGACAGATCAGAAATAAGAGAATTGAGTCTGCCGGGAAACTCAACCATGTACATTTAATAGAACGTACTAAACCATTGTTCTAATATGAAGAGGTGGGCATAAATTCGACTATGTCAAGCAACCAGCGCTTGACAACAGGGAGAAAGAACGACATAGTTGCTGAGACCAGTTGCACAGAAGGCGAGATGTGTAGTCCACCCGCCATACCATTGAAGACACGTTTTCACGGAGGGAGGCGAGTGGTGTGGCTGAACGGGCCGGTAGTGACCCCATCTTGCGAGTGTAAGTAGGTTAATTACGCAAGTGTATAACTGTATGAACTGCTTGTGAAGAAATGAAGCTATGTATTCGGCATGTTTTCACACATGGAAAGCCGTAGTGATTCAGTGTATTCTGCTACGTGTTCCAAGCTTAGTTTGCCAGTGTAGTTACAACATACCCCTAACAGCACATTGGCAGTGATATAACAAGTGACATCATATGTATATGATAAATTTACACATACTAAATTTTACACAGTGTGACACCATCCATATGACCTTTATGCAGACCAGTTTTGACCTAGTGTGAAGGGATATATACACCAGACAGTATTTTGATATCATGCGCATCTGATATATCTATAGGTGTAAATCCGAGTGTAGCACCATGTACCTTATTTTCTGAGAAATACATCAGCGACAACACTATACCGACTTGACGTCGTGTAACGAGAATGTATACTACACACAGCGTACTTACTACTGTGGTCTCTTCGGTGAGCTGTTTTCGATAGGTCTTGTTGCAAACGTAGTGTATTTAACCAGCCTTTGCGGTCCTTTTTATACAGACTGTGCTGCTGATGCAACATAGAAAACATGTCTAAACATGTTCAAGCAGGTTTACCACTGTCGGTACGCTCTGAGTCATCCTCCGGTTTTCCCCAAAGACATGTCTAAACACGCTCACATCCGTTCAACCCCGCAGACATAGCCCCGTGATGAGGCACGCAGGCGGCCACCCTCAGATCAGCCATCTATTAGTTCAGTCTTTAGACTTAATATGGGACTTAACCTCTGGAACTTATCAAGGAACGGACGTATTTATCTAGCCACCCCACCACTCGACCACCCTTAACAGTGATCAGAGGCACCTATTTAGCCTTTCCTCTATTCACTCACCCTTAACCATCGACTTAGAGTCTTTATCTATCACCTCCTCAGGCTCTTATCAAGGACCGGCGGTATTTATCTAGCAACCCCACCACTCGCTCACCGCTTAATAACGATCAGAGGCACTTATCTATCTACTCACCCACTCACCCACCCCTTACCAACGAATTTCACTAAACCATACTCGTAACATCCGATAATACCAGCTATCTTTACCTTTTTCAGGTTTTCAATTGAAGCTCTGAAACCGAATGATGATAGTGTTTAGAAGACGTATCTAGCCTTCCCTTCACTCACCCACCTCTTGCAAACAAATTTCACTAAACCATACTCGCTATAGTCAATAATGCCGGCCATTGTTTACTTTCTTACGGTTTTAATTTGAAGCTCTGAAAACCAGGTGATGATATTGTTAGGAAGCAATTATCAACAAACTCCACCTATCACCCACCCCTTACTAACGAATTTCATTAAGCTATACCTGGTACATTTGATAATGCCGGCCATCTTTACATTTTAAGGTTTTCAGTTGTACCCTGTGTGATGATAGTGTTAACACTACTACGACACTCTACAGATCACTAATACATGCTACCCACCACTTAGCAACGAATGTCACTAAGCTATACTCGCTACAATCAGTAATAGCAGCCACCATTACCATTTTAAGGTTTTAATTATTTGTAGCCTGTATGATGATAGTGTACAGGCCACTACGACACTCTATAGATCACTAATACCTGCCACCCACCCCTTAACAACGAATGTCACCTAGCTATACCCGCTAAAATCAATAATATCGGCTGTTTTTTACTTTTTAAGGTTTTCATTGGTAACCTGTGTGATGATAGTGTTTACACCACTACAAACCTCTACAGATCAGTAATAACCGCTACCCTCCCTTACCAACGAATTTCACTAAGCTATACCCGCTAAAATCAATAATATCGGCCATTTTTTACTTGTTAAGATTTTCATTTGTAACATGTGTGATGATAGTGCTTACACCACTACGACCCTCTACATATCATATAGCCGCCATATTTACATTTTTACTTATAAGTTTTTTCACATGACGCCCGTTACGACCCGAGGTTCGAACCGCCTAGTCCTATCCCACACTCCGTCACCCGCGCCCCATCCCTGAGCTCCCACCCCCAGGCCCGCCGCGCCCCCTTGACAATCCTGAGGAAATGCACTGTAACCCTATCCCTTACACATCATCAATAGACTAATGATAGTGTTATTCCCACTACAGATAAAGAAAGAAGACGAAATAAAGAAGCATGACAGTGAGGAGGAAGAGCACTGTACCTTAACAGCCTCACTAGTATGATGATAGTGTTTAAGTATCACCCACTACAACTAATACTATCAGTAGTTATTTCATTAAAAAAATAAAATCGCAACAAACAAAGGAAGTAACAGTTCAAATATACGTTCGGTTATTTATTCACGGTTGCATCCCTTGAAAATGAGGTCCGCTTTACTGACGTATCGTTTGCGGTGGTAAACTTTTTATATAGTAAAATAAAACCTCACGTGTGTGTGTGTGTGTGTGTGTGTGTGTGTGTGTGTGTGTGTGTGTGTGGTTGTGTGTGTGTGTGGGGGGGTGGGGGGTGGGGTGGGTGTGTAGTAGATACTGAGCTCATTATAATGATATGTAATGATTAGCTAGTATTACATAAATACTGAGGAGCTAGTGATAAATGAGTACACTGACCGGCTAGTGATAAATAAATATACTGCCCAGAGAGTGATAAATAAATATCCTGCCCAGCTAGTGATAAAAAAATATACTGCCCAGACAGTGATAACTGAATATACTGCCCAGACAGTGATAAATAAATATACTGCTCAGCTAGTGATATATAAATACACTCCCCGGCTAGTGATAAATAAATATACTGCTTAGCTAGTGATATATAAATATCCTACCCAGACAGTGATAAATGAATATACTGCCCAGCTAGTGATATATAAATATCCTACCCAGACAGTGATAAATGAATATACTGCCCAGCTAGTGATATATAAATACACTCCCCGGCTAGTGATAAATAAATATACTGTCCGGTTAGTGATAAATAAATATACTACCCAGACAGTGATAAATAAATATACTGCCCAGCTAGTGATATATAAATACACTCCACGGCTAGTGATAAATAAATATACTTCTCAGCTAGTGATATATAATTATCCTGCCCAGACAGTGATAAATGAATATACTGCCCAGCTAGTGATAAATAAATATACTGTCCGGTTAGTTATAAATAAATAAACTGCCTAACTGTTTATTAGTTATGTGATGAAATAATTCATGTATGTATTCACTCATCAATGCATTCATGTACTGACACATGTAGTCATGTATGTACCCACATATCTTTTCATTCTATAAGGGACATAATTCAAGACAACACGCAGATGCATCTCTAAAACCTCAGTACAGATCTGTCTGACGTCAAAGTGTGCGATATTGTGTTGTAGGCTAGGTTTAATATCTAATCTGTTGTAGACATGAGTTGATAGGCGGCCAGACAAACAGTAGATTAAGCGACAGACAGACAGACTTACACAGACAGACTAAAAGGCAGAGAGATAGGCGATTAAACAGAGAGACAAATGAAAAAAAGTCAGAGACCATAATGTAAACAGACAGCATGCAGTTTGCTAAACAATTGGTTAAACAGACAGACAACTGGAACGACAGACCGATAAAGCCTCAGACAGGAAAACATACAGGTCATTTAACAGACAGACAGCCCTAAAGAGAGACAGACAAGAGACAAGCAGGCACGAGTTCATCTATATATATAAAACAAAGTGTATGTATGTAAATATATATGTATGTCCTTTATTTGTTCGCGAACGGCCCATCCGATTGAGATGAAATTTTCTACACGTCTTCCTTTCATTCCAGAGCTGCCAACTGTGATATTTTTTTTTCTTCTTCCTCCTCCTCCCTCCTCCCCCTCCCTAAATACGTACCTAAATATATGATGATGATGAAAGAATCCCCGAACCAAAACGCTAGGGAAAGCGAAGAAAATGACGTGACTACACAGAATCGTCACACGGCAATCATCATTATCATCAAGTGCCGTGCCGGCTGGCGTAGGCGTTCATGGCTCTCCGTAGATCTCGGTCTTTGGTTTTCTGGATCAACTCTGCTGCTGATATTCCTCCATGCCACGGCAATATAAATAACAATTCATCTTTTTATGTGTAAGGAAGTTATCTACAGTCATGTAGAAGGGAAGAACAATCAATGGAAGGACCGAAATCACAGAACCTAGACGAGTATGAATTCGGAATGGCAAACTCCCTCCTCCTCTCTTCTCCTCCTCCCTCTACCTCCTCCCTCCACCCTCCTCCTCCTCTCTCCTCCTCCTCTTCCTCCTCCCTCTACCTCCTCCCCCTCCTCCTCCCTCCTCCCTCTATCTCCTCTTTCTCCTTCTTCCTCTCCCTTCCTCCTCCATCCTCCTCCCTCCTACTCCTTCCTCCTTCTCCCTCTGCCTCCTCCCTTCTCCTCCTCCCTCCTCTTCCCTCTCCCTCCTCCTCCCTCCTCCTCCCTCCTCCTCCTGCCTCCTTCTCCCTAATCCTCCTCCTTCTCCCTCTTCCTCCTCCATCCTACTCCCTCCTCCTCCCTTCTCCTCCTCCCTCTACCTCCTCCCTCTACCTCCTCCCTCTACCTCCTCCTCTTCTCTCCACCTCTTCCTCCTCCCTCTACCTCCTCCCCCTCCCTCTCCCTCCTCCTTCTCCCTCTTCCTCTCCCTTCCTCCTCCATCCTCCTCCCTCCTACTCCTTCCCCCTTCTCCCTCCGCCTCCTCCCTCCTCCTCCCTCTACCTCCTCCTCCTCCTTCTACCTCCTCCCTCCACCCTCCTCCTCCTCCTCTTCCTCCTTCCTTTCCTTCCTCCTCCTCCTCCCTCTACCTCCTCCTCCCTCTACCTCCTTCCTCCACACTCCTCCTCCTCCCTCCTCTTCCTCCCTCCTCCTCCTCTTCCACCTCCCTTTCAATCCTCCCCTCCTGATTCTCCCTCCTCCTTCTCCCTCCGCCTCCTCCCTCCTCCTCCTCTCCATTCCTCCTCCCTCCTCCCTTCTCCTCCTCCCTCCTTCTCCCTCCTCCTCCTCTCCCCTCCTCCAATTCCTACCCTCTTCCGCTTCCCCTCCCCCTCCTCTCTCTCCCTCCTCTTCCTCCCCTTCCTCCTCCTCCCTCTTCCTCCTCCTCCCTCCTCCTCCTCCTTCTCCTCCCTCCTCCTTCTCCCTTATCCTTCCACCTCTTCCTCCCTCCTCCTCCTCTCTCCTCCTCCTCCCTCCTCCTTCTCCCTCCTCCTCCTCCCCCTCCTCCTCCCACGTTCTCCTCCTCCCTCCTCCTCCTCTTTCTCCCTCCTTCTCCCTCTTCCTCCTCCCTCTTCCTCCTCCCTCCTGTTCCCTCTCCCTCCTCCTCCCTCCTCCATCCTCTTTCTCTCTCCTCCTAATACCTCATCTTCCTCCTCTCTCCCCCTTCCTCCTCCTCCCTCCTCCTCCCTCTTCCTCCTCCTCCCTCCTTCTCCTCTTTCCCCCTTCCTCCTCCTAATCCCTCCTCCTCCCTCCTCCTAACTCATATTCCTCCCTACTCCTCCTCCCTCCTCCTCCTCTCTCCGCGTTTCTCTTCCTCCTCCCTCCTCCTCCCTCTTCCTCCTACCTCCTCCCTCCTCATCCTCTCTCCTCCTCCCTTTTCCTCCCTCCTCCTCCCTCTACCTCCTCCCTCTTCCACATCCCTCCTCCTCCTCCTCCCTCCTCATCATTCTTCTTCCTCCTCCCTCCTCCTTCTCCCTCCTCCTTCTACCTCTTCCTCCCTCTTCCTTCTCCCTCCACCTCCCTCCTCCTCCCTCTCCCTCCTCCTCCCTCTCCCTCCTCTTCCTGCGTTCTCCTCCTCCCTTCTCCTCCCTCTTCCTCCCCTCCTCCCTCTTCCTCCTCCTTCCTCCTCCTCCTCCCTCCTCCTCCTCCCTCCTCCTCCCTCTTCCTCCCCTCCTCTCTCCTCATCCTCCTTTCTCCTCCTCCCTCTTCCACCCCCTCCCTACTCCTCCTTCTCCTCTTTCCCCCTCCTCCTCCCTCCTCCCCCCTCTATTCCACCCTACTCCTCCCTCCTCCTCCCTCCTCCTCCTCTCTCCGCCTATCTTTTCCTCCCTCCTCCTCTTCCCTCCTCCTCCCTCCTCCACCCTCTTCCTCCTCCTTCCTCCTACTCCTCCTTTTTCTTCTTCTTCTGCTGCTGCTGCCGCTGTTCCATTTACACAAGTTAATTGTTGGGGGAATATGTAAAGATCTTTCAAGTGCTCTTTCTAATGCTTTTTGAAAGTTGGTCTTCGTTTATCTAAGGTTGTTCTAACCGCAACCAATAAATGATCAGACAGACAGACAGACAGACAGACAGACAGACAGACAGACAGACAGACAGATAGTCGGGAACGGGAACTTATATGAATTAAATGAGATGCTCCCCATCAGGGACTGGGCGAAGCCGGGCCGGGTCAGACAGACAGACAGATAGACAGACAGACAGATAGATAGTTGGGAACGGAAACGGGAGCTTATAAGACTACTTTTATGAATTAAATGAGATGCTCCACACCAGGAGCCAGGCGATGCCGGGCAGGTTCAGACAGACAGACAGACAGACAGACAGACAGATAGACAGACAGATAGACAGACAGACAGACAGACAGACTGACAGACAGACAGAGACAGGAACGGGGATGGGAGCTTATATGACTACTTATATGAATTAAATGAGATGCTCCCCACCAGGAACTGGGCGAAGCCGGGCCGGGTCTGCTATTTAAATATATATGTTGTTTGTCCATCAAGAATGATGATGACCATTCATTTCATCCAGTGGGGTTGAAAGTATGGAGCCGTGAGTTCTAAGATGGTTGATGAGGCCTATTTTGGCTCGAAATGTTCTTTGACAATGTGGACAAAGAATGCTTGATGTTTCTGGAGGAGGATTTTCTGCAGTGGTTTTTCTGTTCTGTCTTTTCTTCACAGCTCTTGCAGTCCTGGTTGCCTCTCAAGTGCGTAATGATGCACGCCACGAATTTCGGTCTCTGGCTGCAGTCTCCCAGGTGTCATGACGAATTCCAAAAGCAGTCAGTGAGATTTTCAGTGTCTTTAAAGCGTTTCCTCTGACCGCCTTGGGAGCATTTACCACAATGCAGCAACTCGCCGTAAAAACTTTGTTTAGGGAGCCTGTGATCTGGCATGCGAGTCAAGTGACCAGCCTAGCGAATCTGATTCTTCATTAGTAGAGTGTGGATACTGGACATGAACACTCTTTCTAGGACTTCGGTGTCTGGGATCTTGTCTTGCCATTTAATCTTCAGTAACTTCCTAAGGCAGACTGTGTGGAAGTGGTTTAATTTCCTAGAGTGTCGCTGATAAACAGTTCAGGTTTCACAAGCATATAGCAGTGTGGATAATACAAATGCTTTGGAGACTTTCAGCTTTGTTTGCAGGCTTATTCCATTTCTGTCCCATACATTCTTGTACAGTCTGCCAAAGGCCGCGCTGGCCTTGGAGATTCTTGCATTCACTTTATTATCAATTGTGGCAGCTTGTGACACAGTGCTGCCAAGATAGGTGAATTGTCCACAACACTTAGACTATGACCATTCACTTTGATATTCGGCACAGTGTGACTATTCCCTGGAGCTGGCTGGTACATAACTACAGTCTTCTCCAAATTGATATTAAGACCAAAGTTGGCACAGGCATGTGAGAAAGCTGAAAGATTATATTACATGTCCGCCTCTGAGTTGGCGTATAGAGCTCAATCATCAGCAAACAGGAGCTCTCTGACGGTGTCGCTGTCAATTGTGGTTTTAGCTTTCAGCCTTCTGAGATTGAATAACTTTCCATCCATGCGGTAGTTGATGTCTATTCCAATGTCGTTGTTCTCAAAGGCATTCGTCAACATAGCTGAAAACATGAGGCTGAACAATGTTGGTGCCAGGACACATCCTTGCTTCACTCCATTGGTGACTGGAAAGGGCTCAGACAGTTCACCATTTTCCTGTACTCTTGCCTGCATGCCATCATGAAATAGCCGCACTATTTGGACAAACGTTCATGGACAGCCATATTTTGCCATAATCTTCCACAGTCCTTCTCTGCTGACTGTATCAAAAGCCTTGCTAAGGTCAATGGAAGTGGAGAACATTTCGCAGTTTTGTTCCTGACATTTCTCTTGCAGCTGCCTTGCAGCGAAAATCATGTCAACAGTTCCATGTTCTTTTCTGAAGCCACACTGGCTCTCGGGAAGAAGACCTTGATCGAGATGGGCCGTGAGGCGATTGAGAAGAATTCTGGCGAGTATCTTCCCTGCAATTGAAAGCAAAGAAGATGCCTCGGTGGTTGTCACAGGATTGGCGGTTTCCTTTTCGTTTGTAAAGATGGACTATTGACGCGTCCTTGAAATCTTGTGGCATGGTCTCGTTCACCCATATGTTTGTAAAGACTTGGTGAAGCTGCTCTGTTAGGACCGGCCCACCTGCCTTGTATATCTCTGCTGGGATGGAGTCCGGACCGAGTGCCTTACCGCTGGAGAGTTGCTGGATGGCTTTGTTTACTTCCACTATGGTTGGCAGGTCATCAAGTATATCATTGATGGGAACTTGTGGAAGGCAGTTGATGGTTTCATCATCGAAGAAGGAAGTTGCATTTAAGATGTTGCTGAAATGATCTGCCCAGCGCTGAAGGATGTCTTTCTTATCGGTGACCAATGTTTCCCATCTGCACTGAGGAGGGGAGCTGTGCCTGGTGATGTAGGACCATAGACCGCTTTCAGTGAGTCGTAGAAGTTTTTCATATCATGTCTGTCAGCAAAGCCTTGAATTTCATCAGCTTTGCTGCTTAGCCAGGAGTCCCGCATGTGCCGAAGTTTCTGCTGCACTACTCTCTGAATGTTCTTGAAGGCATCTTTTTTTATGTTGACTTCGGGTCAATCAAATGTGCCTTGAGGAGAATATGTTTCTCGGCCAGCAATTGGTTGATGTCTTCGGAATTTTCATCAAACCAGTCTTTATGCATCCACGATGTCCTGTTTCTCATGGGGAGACGGAAAATTGTGTTGGTAATCAGGAGATCGTGTTCGGCACATGTCTGAAGAAGGAGGAGTCCATTGCTGTTACAATTTCCGACTCCGTGCTTTCCAATAATGCCACTCCAAGAGGTGGTGTCCGTGCCGCCTCTGGCATTTAGATCCCCAAGGAGTATACGTTTGTCTCCTTTGGGAACAGATGTTAATACATTGTGCAGGTCCTCATAGAACTTGTTCTTGATATCATCTTCATTGGTCATAGTTGTTGCGTAGACAATCACAATGGTTGCATGCTTCCTTCCATTCAGCAGGGGTTATTTAATGGTCATGAGCCTGTCGTTTATAGCCTTTGGAAATCCAGCTAGTTTGCCGACCAGTGCCTACTTAATGGCAACTCCCACACCGGATTGGCATCTTTCCTCGCTTTTCCTTCCACTCCAGAAAAATGTGTAGCCGGCACCTATTTCACAGATTTGGCCTTCTTCTGCAAGTCGTGTCTCGCTCAAGGCTGCAATGTCGATGTTGTACCTGCCCAGCTCTCTCCCAATCAATCCACACAAGGCAACCTCGCTGTAATAAGGGCGGTCCGTCAACTCTCCCGCTACTCAAGGCAACCTTACTGTAATAATGGCGGTCCGTCAACTCTCCCGCTACACAAGGCAACCTTACTGTAATAAGGGCGGTCCGTCAACTCTCCCGTTACTCAAGGCAACCTTACTGTAATAAGGGCGGTCCGTCAACTCTCCCGGTACACAATTCAACCTCACTGTAATAAGGGCGGTCCGTCAACTCTCCCGCTACACAAGGCAACTTCACTGTAATAAGGGCGGTCCGTCAACTCTCCCGCTACTCAAGGCAACCTTACTGTAATAAGGGCGGTCCGTCAACTCTACCGCTACACAAGGCAACCTTACTGTAATAAGGGTGGTCCGTCAACTCACCCTCCACACAAGACTCGCTGTAACCTCACTGTAATGAAGGCGGTCCGTCAACTCGCCCGCTACACAAGGCAACCTCACTGTAATAAGGGCGGTCCGTCAACTCGCCCTCCACATAAAACTCCCTGTAACCTCACTGTAATGAAGGCGGTCCGTCAACTCGCCAGCTACACAAGGCAACTTCACTGTAATAAGGGCGGTCCGTCAACTCTCCCGCTACACAAGGCAACCTTACTGTAATAAGGGCGGTCCGTCAACTCACCCTCCACACAAGACTCGCTATAACCTCACTGTAATGAAGGCGGTCCGTCAACTCGCCCGCTACACAAGGCAACCTTACTGTAATAAGGGCGGTCCGTCAACTCGCCCTCCACATAAAACTCCCTGTAACCTCACTGTAATGAAGGCGGTCCGTCAACACGCCAGCTACACAAGGCAGGCGCACGGGATTAAGGGCGGTCAATTAAGGGAGGTCATATACTTTCTAATGAAACACAAATGTATTTTCCATCACGAGGACACACAATAAAAAACAACCAGCGTTCTGAACCGCCGATGTTTCATACTATCGAAACCAACACAAATCTTGCAGCTTCCAAATGACTGTCACCCCTTCGACTCGGTGTGTCGGGGAATTATGAGACCGTATGCATAGTTGGAACCTAATCCACAGACGCCGATTAGGTAGGGTACACTTTTGGAGAAAGCAGACAACGAGAGGTACAATACGGGTTTATAGAAAGCAGAAAACGAGGGGGTACAGTACGGGATAATATCTCACTAGGGTGTCAGTCCACGGAAACAAAATAATTAATGTAGAGGGGAATTGGTGAAAATAAAGTGGTAATAAAATAACACCTAAGATAAATATCAATGAAATAAGTAAGAATAATACACAGCACAGTTGTCCGACATTTCTGTAGTCACCGCCTTTCTCGATAATAAAACAAAAATTGATATGATAAAATCAACAGCAATTATTGTATTTTAATATTTTTATTATCTAGTTTTGTTATTTTTAGTTACTAAACAAAGGCTTTCGATAAAGTAAGTCATGTCAACATGATATAGATGCTTGCAGATCTCAATATTGATAGGAAATACCTTAGATCTACTCACGCCACTTGGTTTAATTGAGTAAGGACAGATAGCGAGGCTGTAATTCCCTGTCCGCGATTATGTGATATAGCTGTCGAGTGTTATTGATTGTCAGTACCAGTTTAATTTCAGAGATAAGCCTCAGGATTATGCGAAATACGGGGCTTGTGTTACTGATTTTTTAGCAGATGTCGTTTGTGTAAATTGAAGGTCTATGTTAATGTTATGTTTAGCACACGCTAGGTACAAAGGTGAAGTCGGGTGCCAGTGATGCTCATGGGTGGATGCACTTGTGGTCACTATTCGGTGGACGGACAGCCCACAGCAATGAGGACACAAGGTGGATACTAGGAGTTGTTGACGCCATATAGGCAATATAGGAAATTACAAAGAGAATAGCATCTTCATTGATATCGCAACATATGAACACTTAGAAAAGGGACGTAACACCGCAAAAAAGTCGATTATACATTCACGAGTTATATCCCTTGAAATATTTACGCGTTATCAGGTTGACATTACACTACATTGTGATACATGCCTGATGTAAGATATCGCTGTTTACACATGAAAGACAAGCTTAGCCAGTTGTAGGCTCTCAATCCAGATATATAATTTGTCTAGTGCATTTACATGAGTCCTGGTTGTATCTTTACATAGTTAGGACCTGTCTGATGTAAGGTATCGTCTACACATAAGAGAAACCTTTTCATGAGATGCAGTAGCTGATGAAGTGATTAAGGTGTATTGGGTATATGGTTAGTTAGTTAGTCTTTCCTCTTGAGCCTAAGGCGGCGCATAGGGCAGAAGTCCTGTCTCTCCATGCCTGGCAGTTCGCTGCTACCTGTTGTAGATCTTGGATATTTACTTGGCCGTTGAATGAGCCTTCTCTAATGATGGTTCTACGCAGGGTCTCTCTTGGTCTTCCCCGTTTTTTCTTTTCCCTACCGGTGACCATATGAGGGCTTGGTAGGGGAGTCTTGTCTTGTCCATTCTGAGTACATGCCCGATGTAGTTCCAACGGCGTCTTCTTATGAAATTGGATACTGTATCTTGCTTAGTCTCTTGTCTTATTTGCGAATTGGTTCTGAAGTCTGTCCAGTGGATGTTTAGAAGTCTTCTAAGACATTTGTTCTCAAAATTGTCTAATTTTTTTATCTAAAGCTACCGTTGGTTTCCAACTTTCACATCCATACGTTAACACTGGAATCACACAAGAGTTGAAGATATTAAGTTTTGTGTGTTTGCTGAGTGTCTTTGACTTCCAGATGTTTGACAGTTTATTGAATGCACTAGATGCCAGTGCGATTCTAGATGATATTGCTGGTGTTGAGTCCCCTGTAGATGTCATTTTGCTTCCTAGGTATGTGAAGCTGTTGACTTTTTCAAGAACGTAGCTGTTCAATTTGGTGTCATCTGAACTGTTGGTAAGATCAATAGTCTTTGTTTTTGTGGTGTTAATTTGGAGACCAATTTGCCCTGAAACATTTTGGAGGTGGTTTATTTTCTCTTGGGCATCCGGGTGTGTTGAACTCAAAAGCACTATGTCGTCGGCAAAGTCCAGGTCTTCTAGAATTTTGTCAACACAATGGATACCCATATTTGTGTTGTTTGTGCATTTGCGCATGACCCAATCGATAGCTATTCCAAAAAGCATCGGTGATAAGACACAACCCTGTTTCACTCCTGTTTCGACTGAGAACCAGTCAGAGATGCTTGTTTCTGTTCTTACGCAGCAACGTGTCTCTTTGTAGAAAGATTTTATGACGTTGGTATATTTGGTAGGAAAAGCATATATGGGTATATGGTGCTAGACCCATATTTTCATTGACCAATCAGCACTCACCGGGTAATGTGGGCGGTACTACGCTGGGCGTATTTACTTCCCATGTCATTTCCTGGTACGGAATGTGGGTTCGATCGGCTGTGAATTTTATGTCAATTATAAACATTCACTGAGATGTGAGTTTGCACCGCAGACGAGCGTCTTGACAGACGAGCGTATTTACCTAATTAACACCGAAAAAAAGTTAGTTTCATATCATTTACAGGACGTTGCAGTCAACACCATCATTGTTTGCTGTTGTGATATCTTGGCAGGTTTACGTTCAGTAGTTTGCCATAGCTTTCTGAACGACCGGCACCCATACCATTTCATAAAAAACACAACGCAAGGCGGTTGGCTGCCAAATTGCCTACAGCTGTGTTTCGAACGCGGGTATGCCGGATTGCGAAATGATATACCCTTCGCCACGGCGCCGGTAGCTAATTAACAACATCATCATAATTCACTTGATGATCCTTAAAAGATTTGCAGTAGTGTCTTATATATGTTCTCTCATCGTTTCCTAGTATTGTCCCTTGAAATGAGTAATAAAACTCGGATTGTGTCCCCTTGGTATTTATACAATGTACAAATAAATACACGTCTCAGTCTTGTCGAGTGTGCAACAAACGAAATCAGTTAAAGCTTACAATAACACTAGACCGTGTGCACTCTACAGTATTACATCAATTCAGTTCGTAAAGCCCCGAAGAATGAACCTGATATATATCGTGTCATATAAAAGTTGTTTGCATAACCTTTACAGAACGTCGCAGTCAAACCCTGATTTTTTTTTCTTTGGCTGTTTGTGATTTCTTGGCAAGATTACGATCTGTACTTTGCCATTGCTTTCTGAACGACTGAGACGCATACCATTTCATGAAAACCAGCCGTGTCTACATTAAGGCATAACGACGGAATGAGAAGAATAAAAAGATGAATAAGTGAAAGAAATTAAGAGAAAATTAACATTTGGAAAAAAAAAAAAGTTTCCTACTTACCTGAGAATCCCAACCTGTGTATTGTACAATGTTATGCCTTAATGCAGTCACCGGAGGGTCTTCTCCGTGACTATATGTCGTGTTTTGTGTATGCATTTGTTTGCTGATGAAGCCCAGTCGCCGCAACGTCCTGTTTGTGTCGTAATTCTGTTTTGTAAAGCTGCATTACTTTGTGTTATTTTATATTGTTTACATTTCCACAGCTTTACTGCAGTTCCACCAAATTTTATTTAATACGACAGTTTGTGTATTCACAGTAGATTGCCATTATATTTTGAACCGACGATGTTTCACACAATCGAAATCAACGCACCGCTGGCGGCTTCCACCTGACCAGCGGCTTATTGTACACTTTGGACTCGGTGTTTCACTATCGCCTAAGCCACAGACGCCATTTAGGTAGGGTACACTGTTGAAGAAATCAGACAACGAGAGGTTACAGTACGGGTTCATAGACAACAGACAACGAGAGGATACAGTACGGGTTCATAGACAACAGACACCGAGAGGATACAGTACGGGTTCATAGACAACAGACACCCAGAGGATACAGTACGGGTTCATAGACAACAGACAACGAGAGGATACAGTACGGGTTCATAGACAACAGACAACGAGAGGATACAGTACGGGTTCATAGACAACAGACACCGAGAGGATACAGTACGGGTTCATAAACAACAGACACCCAGAGGATACAGTACGGGTTCATAGACAACAGACAACGAGAGGATACAGTACGGGTTCATAGACAACAGACAACGAGAGGATACAGTACGGGTTCATAAACAACAGATAACGAGATGATACAGTACGGGTTCATAAACACAGACAGCGAGAGGATACAGTACGGGTTCATAGACAACAGACATCGAGAGGATACAGTACGGGTTCATAAACAACAGACAACGAGAGGATACAGTACGGGTTCATAAACAACAGACAACGAGAGGATACAGTACGGGTTCATAGACAACAGACAACGAGAGGATACAGTACGGGTTCATAAACAACAGACAACGAGAGGATACAGTACGGGTTCATAAACAACAGACAACGAGAGGATACAGTACGGGTTCATAAACAACAGACAACGAGAGAATACAGTACGGGTTCATAGACAACAGACAACGAGAGGATACAGTACGGGTTCATAAACAACAGACAACGAGAGGATACAGTACGGGTTCATAAACAACAGACAACGAGAGGATACAGTACGGGTTCATAAACAACAGACAACGAGAGGATACAGTACGGGTTCATAAACAACAGACAACGAGAGGATACAGTACGGGTTCATAGACAACAGACAACGTAAGGGCTCATAGCTCACTCCCAAGCCACCTTCACTAAGCCACGGCAATAAGTGAACTTGGTAATAATAGTTCCTATAGTTAACAGTAATAATACGAATTATTATTATTACTGTTGTTCATTGGCATCTTGCCGTCTTGACAGACGATAGTTTGTTACACTGTACTTCAAAAAGGATCAATAACTACAAACCATGGCGGTGGCGAATGTGAATGATCATGCCAATTCGGGCTGTAAATGTTAGTCCATTGGGTGCATGTGACCACATGGTTATTTTCACCATCACGCACCATCTTACATCTATCGCGCTCAGTGTGTGACCTATTTGCAATCATTTCTCCGTTTTCATTATTCCATTTCTGATATTTGCCCTCCATGCAACACTTCCGGCGGCGACTTTCTCCCATTGTGCATAATCAATGCCTGTATCAGTCATGTCCCACTTACACACATCTTTGTATCGTAGTAGAGGCCAACACACAGATCTCTTACCCATTTGTAATTCACCATAAATATATCCTTTGGTATTCTAACATCATTAATCCTCCTAACGTTTCCTATCCATATAAGTCTACGAAGACTGAGCATGGAACACACCGTCACACAACCTGATCTTTCCAATACTTCATTACTTGTGATTTCGTCTTGCCACTTAATACCAAGTATTCGTCGCAGACACCGCATATGAAGGCAGTTTAATCGTTTTTCTTGGTGTAAGTAAGTTGTCCAGGTTTCACTGCCATAAAGAAGAGTACTAAGGACACAGGCTTGATAGACAAGGATTGTTGTTTTGGCAGTAAGCTTCCTGTTCTACCAGACTCTTTTTGTTACCATGTTCATTGTTTTTGTTGCCTCACCAATCCGGATGTTGATTTCCTGATCTGGGGATAATTTGCTATTTACCTCTGATCCTAGATATGTAAAATGGTCTACTATATCCAGTTCGACGTCGTCAATAATAATAATAATAATAATAATAATAATAATAATAATAATAATAATAATTATAATAATTATAATAATTATAATAATAATAATAATAATAATAATAATAATAATAATAATTATTATTATTATTATTATTATTATTATTATAGGTATACATTATCCCAAAGTTTCCTACTACGGATCTGTGATATGTTAGCGCCATCATATGTTGAACGCCTGAGATAAGGAGGGATACATGGCTAATCTTCAATCTCTTTGACAAGCGACCAGCCCTGACCTCGAACCCGTCTCCGGCCATGCCCATCACATTGCCAGAGCATCCACTATCAACTTAGCTAGCACGCCCACTAGATCCTACAGTTGAGAATATATGAAGCCGAGGGGAAACAATAGCAAGAAAACTTATGTAACGGTGATCTAAGGAGGTAGATCGAAATGTCTCCTGCCAAGGTGGATTTTCAGTGGACTATAAAGGTGGAAATCGCTAGGGGCTAAATTGGGGCTGTAAGGTGGATGTTCCAGAATGACATCGAAGTTGAATGTGAAGTGAAAACGTGGTTTAGAAAACAGAGCACGCAGCTCTATGCAGCCGGTTTAGGAAGACTGATAACACGATGGGATAAGTGCATTAATGTTAGTGGTAATTATGTTGAGAAATTAATGAACAATATATGTGTATAAATAAACTGTTTTCAAGTTGTTATCATAGTTAGTTATTTTTCTACAGCCATTACAGGGGGCTATACTATGTAGATTGATGCATTTCAAGACAGACGTGGTTGCGGCCTTGTGGGAGCAAGTGTACACCTCGGAGGAGCAAATGGATCACCACAGTCTGGTAAATGAGGCAGCGGGGTGTGACGAGGGGATCTGACCGACGCTGGGACGCTCAGAGGAAAGGCGAGACGGACATATAATCAGATTGCTACTGGAACTATTAGTGTTGAAACTCTTCGCTGGCTGCTGAGGATGGGGACGGAGCGCTTATGGGAATGCCCCGAATGCTGTGATGTCGGTTCCTAAATCAATCAATCAATCAATCAATCAATAAATCAATCTACAGCCATTTATGACATACTAGCTGACCCGGCCCGGCTTCACCCAGTCCTTGGTGGGGAGCATCTCATTTAATTCATATAAGTAGTCATGTAAGTTCCCGTTCCCGTTACCGACTATCTGTCTGTCTGTCTGTCTGTCTGTCTGTCTGTTTGTCTGTCTGTCTGTCTGTCTGTCTGACCCGGCCCGGCTTCGCCCAGACCTTGGTGGGGAGCATCTCATTTAATTCATATAAGTAGTCATATAAGTTCCCGTTCCCGTTACCGACTATCTGTCTGTCTGTCTGTCTGTCTCTCTGTCTGTCTGTCTGCCTGTCTGTCTGTCTGTCTGACCCGGCCCGGCATCGCCCAGCTCCTGGTGTGGAGCATCTCATTTAATTCATATAAGTAGTCATATAAGCTCACGTTCCCGTTCCCGACTATCTATCTGTCTGTCTGTCTGTCTATCTGTCTGTTTATCTGTCTGTCTATCTGTCTGATCCGGCCCGGCTTCGCCCAGCCCCTGATGGGGAGCATCTCATTTAATTTATATGAGTAGTCATATAAGTTCCCGTTCCCGACTGTCTGTCTGTCTGTCTGTCTGTCTGTCTGTCTGTCTGTCTGTCTGTCTGTCTGTCTGTCTAATCATTTATTGGTTGCAGTTAGAAAAACCTTAGATAAACGAAGACCAACTTACAAAAAGCATTATAAAGAGCACTTGAAAGATCTTTACATCTTCCCCAACAATTAACTTGGGTAAATGGAGCAGCGGCAGCAGCAGCAGAAGAAGAAGAAAAAGGAGGAGTAGGATCTGGGAGGAGGAAGAGGGAGGAGGAGGGAGGAGGAGGAGAAAGAGAGAAGAGGAGGATGGAGGAGGGAGAGGGAGGAGGGGGAGGAGAAGAGGAAGAGGGTAGGAGGTGGAGGAGGGGAGAGGAGGAGGAGGAGGAATATAACGCATATGCCTGTAGATTTAATAATGGCTAAAGTTGTTCCATGTCTTCTTAGAGTTGGCGACAGTGTAAAGAAATATAAAATCTTCAAACTTGATAGAGATAAGGTAACTGTTATTTATTCATTTTTTAAGCAAAAAAAAGATGAGTTACAATGTTATGCATTATGCATTATTTTTATGAAAACTTTGAAAATGCCTTACAGATTGTATCATTATTTATTATAACTCATATGCCGGTACATAACTATGGACAAAGAGTTTATAAATCTTTGAAAACGATGCCACAATATGACTATAAGTTATACAGAAAAGTTATGCCCCTTGAAATAACTTTTACAGAGTTAAGTCCCCTGATAAATATGAAATTATAATGAAAAGTGAAAAATGAAATAATATTGGGTAAGCAGCCGATTTCACACTAAAAAAATATGACAGTGGGCTGCACTGGAATGAAAGGAAGACGTGTAGAAAATTTCATCTCAATCGGATGTGCCGTTCGCGAGCACATAAAGGACATACGGACATACAGACAGACAGACAGACAGACAGACAGACAGACGGAGATCGCAATTTATATATAAGATTATTGACTTACCTTCGTAGAAATTAGTTAGAAAATTCGGGATTCTCTTTAGACAGGGGGCCTTACTATGTACAATCACTGACAGAAGATTGCCCCAAAGGTTTTGGTAGCAATAATGAATGTACAACTAAACGTATAGACTAAACAATCAATTCCAGAACAATACACAAATCTCTTTATTCATCAACTACTACAACTTAAGGAACAAATGATATCCACACAAGTTCAATAACAGATATAAAAGATAAATGCAGTATAATATCAAATAACAACATTGGGTGGTCCCTAGCCAATCACTAGAGTTTTGCCCTCCAATGGCCTAGTCTATATGGTACACCAAATACCACAAACGAATGCTTAAACACTTAAGCCGAGTAGGATGTGACACTCAAAAATGAACTTTGACACAGACAAAAACAAGACACCATACAAGGAAGACTTAAAAGAACATAAATATGACTTGTGACAACTCAGCCAGCGAAAGCGCAGCCACTCCTGTAACAAAAGAAAACATATGATTAGCATTGTTAAATAATCAGTACATACATGAATCAACGCATACGTGAATCAGTTTGGGGATTTAGTGCTGAACTATTAGAAGCAACAATCAATGTTGTGTCATAAAATCACCAGCTTTACTGTCCTCTCCTGTTGTAATAATGTTATCATTGTTATTCATCTTTTATAATGCTTCAGTTAATATAATTAGCACACATAAAATCCTCGCAATATGTGTTACATAGCATTATACCACACGCTTTTCACGGTATGACAAGCATCATGTTTTACTGCAGATAAAACCTCAGTTACATAATTCCGCTAACAATCTGATACACATTGTAGCTTACAAACCACTGCATTCTTGTAACAGATGTGATGGCAGACTCCAACTATGGTTAAATAACAAATTTCTTTACTATGTGACTATCTTGGTGAATCTGCCATATGGTCCTGCATAATATTAGTATTCACTCAACTGTAAAGATTTATTCGCCTAGATATGAGTACTTACTAAGCACCATATACAATCTTAATTCTTTCTCCTCTGTTACAATCCACATGGCTTAACCACTAGCACACCATTGTCACGGGATAATCAAGTAAAATACTTTTCTGCTGTTTAATCATTATTAATATTACACACACGATCATGATTTTCACCACTCACTGTTATT